>CM073778.1:16187967-16494423 GCA_037158775.1 Hetaerina titia | reverse complement strand
CCTTTGTCCTGCTCCACCCCCACGCGAATGCCCAAATTTCCGAAAACCCCATTCTAACCAGGGCTCAGAAAGTTTTCTCTCTCTCTCTTCCTCCTCCCACTCGCTCATGACACATCCTTTTCCCTTCCACGAACGGCAACCCTACGCCCAAGCCCCTCAGACTCCTCTCGTATCTCTCCCTCCCTCGCACACAAACACGCACGGACACAAACACACTCTCCCTCGGACCTTCCAGAAGAACTTCTTTTCCGTCCTCAGCTCCCCATACCCCTCAGGGTCCATCTCCCCGACAATCCCTCCCCGCCTCCCGCCATCCTCCGCCTCTCTCCCTCCCTCAACGCCCTCTTTACACCACCAGCAACCCACCCAAGCTTACCAGAACACATTCCCTGCTTGGTTCTGGGAGGAGTTTTTGGGGCGAGGCGGGAGGGTGGTTGGTGAGGTGAGGTGGGAGTGTTGGGAAATTGGGATGGAGGAGGTGGGGGAGGGGGAGAGAGAGGTGGCGGAGAATGGGAATTTTCCCCCGGGGGAGGGGGAGGGAGGGGTAGATTGGTGGAAGGGGGTCGATGAGGAAAGGAGGAGGGTGTGGGGGCGAAGGCGGTGAGTAACGCGCCCGAGTGGGCCTTGGGGAGTGTGGGGGAGACGGATGGAGAGGAGGGATGAAGGCGAAGAAAGAAGTAAGGAAAAGGACGGACGGGCGAGCGGGCGGAGCGGGGTGCGGGGAGGGTTCGGACGCCGAGAGGACTCGCCGGGAGAGGATGGGCCGCGTGGAGAGGCGGCAGCGAGGGCGAGATGGGGAAGGGTGTGGCTGCGATGCGATGTGCCGGAGGAAGCGGAAGAGTGGAGGGAAGGGAATCGGTAGTAAAAGGGATAAGAGAAGAGAGAGAGAGAGAGGAAGAGAGGGACTGGCGGAGAGGCAGATGGCTAGAAGGCCGAATGAGAGCGGAGGGGGGTTGGTGGGTGGGTGGGTGGGCTTGTTGAAGCGTCGGAGCAACGTTCCTAGCTCACCAGTGTGATTGCCACGTCATATGGAGAAGGGATTCCATCAATTGGAAACCAAGCAAATGGAAATCGGCATTGATGACTAAACCGAGCAACACCTTCGCAAACACCTTCATTTCTACGCCACCGCTGCTGGGAAGAAACTCACTCCGATTTGATATTTATATTCAAAGCAAAAGGAGTGGACTTCGTCGCACAAACAGGACTGTGTAATGAGATACCTTGCTTAGACGAGCTCACTGTGGCGGAAAGCATTATGCATTCGCACTGAAAAATCACGGCATAGAAACAACTTTTTGCTTGTTCGCACTCAGATTTAGGTAAATGCACAAGTGAACTTCAGCGTGGGTTAACAAAAGTTTTAATGTCACTTTATTACACACTGAGTTCTCGCTAAACTATGTTACGAACGGATTAAGAGATGTGAAAGCAATATAAAAGAGTATATTGTCAATGTAATAGGATATAATGATAAAGTAATACAAACATTAAAATGAAAGTGAAACTAGTAAAAAAATCTAAAAAATCTCTTCTAAGTATTTTAAAGAAGGTATTAGTAAATGTCAACTTTCCTGGAAAATTGCAATGAATTTACAGTAGCACTTTCTTTTCATTGATTAAAATTATTTTCTTCTGAAATAGGTTTCCTAGTAGGAGGAAACAATAGTATAGAGCATTAAATGGTCTCTCGCAGCCGGCGAATTAAGCTATGAGTAAGTGATAAAAAGCATTAAATGAATATTCTCGAAATATCCATTTTTATACAACTCTACTGTGCCTGTGTGAGTGTAAATTTTCTGTTTAAGACATTAGTACGAATTCATCACGTAGTAATAATCACAGTTCATGTTTTGCGTTCATAGTCAATGGTAATCTGTCATTTGCATGTATTATCCTTTAATTGTATTAAAATAAATAAATATAAAAGAAGCTTACGTACAGAATAGAATTTCATTCATCACGCGTTTGATAACTTAACTTTAACATGAGGATCTATTTTGAAAGGTAGACTTTCCATGAATTCATGGCATGTCTATACGAGAGTATTACAAAAATTTGAATTAAAATTTAAACTAAATTGTATTTACTAAGATGTGACGGAATTAAATCAGCAATTAAAAACCCTATGTACCAAAGATAAAAGTAAAAATTGAATTTGATTTCATATTGCTACAAGAATCTTTATGAATAACAAAATTAGGACTAACAGTTTTACGATTCACTCTACCTTTTTTAATACGAAAATATTTGGATTCAAGGTTCCACTCTAAACCGTGACATTAGACTAGCAGATCCCATTCATCATCAGATTGAAGCCTTGGTCAAATTCGGGGAAGAATTTGAAACCTTGTTACAATCAAACTTGCCTTGGAAAAATATTATCTCAAATCCAATAAATTTCACAAAAAATAATAAATAAAATCAGTCAGAAAAAAATACACTGAAGGACACTTCAAAATAACAACCTCTAACCCAAAAAAAAAGAAGATCCCCATCTTATTAAAATCAGTCATTATATCCGTGGTTAGGTCAGCTAATGTCAGAAACTTGGACAACATAATTCAATAGTAGTATAATTGTTCGACCTACTCTCATTAAGGATTAAAACAAATAGATTGTGGAAAAAGGACGAGTTGTGACACTCCGATTTTATACATAATTGTATAAGCCTGTTGCGTGTATCTTGTGGACATTAATGTTGCCTATGTATTCCATCGAGGGGCACCGAAAAAGGGAGAGGTGTAACTTAAAAAAGTGCATCGATTAAACGAAAGAGATACGCGTGTTCATCGAATATATATTTGGACTTTATTTGATTAAAATTTATTCTCTAAAACTTACTGTTCATTCTTAATTTCATTACCGCAAATTGTGTAGGTGTGAAAATGCGGCTCCATTAGAGAAAGGGAAACATGGAAGTGTCATAAAATCGAGATCAAGTCATGATAGGGAATTGCTGAGTAGAAGGTTGAAAATGTGGAAATATATGAGATGAATGTGGGGGATTGTAGGGTGTGCAGCGGAATTGTTTGGCGGTGGAAGATGAAAGGGATAAAGGTGAACACTCTATAGTGGGCGGAGAGAAGATATTGAAAAGTAGGGAGGGAGGGAGGGGATGGTGGCGCGGCTTTATGCGAGGAGGCCCATAAGGCCCAAAAAGGGCAGAGCGTCGGCCAGTGAATATAAGGCAAAGAAAATAAGTATGCGTAATACCACGTATGCCCTCCGAAGGGTGTCGGAAGAAGGCACAGCGGATACTTCGGAAGGGAAGAGCAGGAATGATATTGGAGATGAGCGTAAAATTGGAATTTGGAATTCATAACGAAATTGATGGGGCGTCGAGATTGCACAATGTAATAAAAAATGCTAACTACGGCATGCAATTGCCTTATTGAATCTCAAGCAACAAAAATAAAGAGTTTGGTTTTATTTCATGTAGAAAAAACTCCCAATTTATTTCAAATTTTAAGTGATCCCTTTGAGCATTGTTGCACCAGTAAAAAACTATAAGAAAGGATATAAAGTAGATCAAGGTGTCTTTTAGATGAAGTTATGTACCTGAAATCATCAATATTTTGTATAATAATGTTGATGATGTACCGAAATATCTTAAGAACATCCTTGTTTGTATTCGAATAGAGCTCTACTAAATTTAAAATGATGCTTTGTTAAATTTAGCACATTTTATTCTCTTGTTCATGTTTGTTTCCCACAGTGCTAATTCATTCAATGCATGTTTTCATAAATCCCTTGGTAGAAAAAGGTAATACTTTGAAACCATTCAAATATTAAGAAGTATTATAATCCTGTACTATGGGTGTCCTCCATCAGTTTGCAACCGTCTGAGAGCGATTAATTTCTAGATTACAAATATTGATCGTAGAGCTTGAATTCAAGAAAATATATAACAAATAGTCCAAAAATCATGTAATTATTTTAATTTGGATAATTTATTTTATGATTAAGTCCACATTTGCCTACAAAATGTTATTCAACTTGCTTGAAAACTTAGAATATATTCCAAAACAAAAACTATATGCATGCAGGTATAAGTTTTGTCGCTGTTAATACTTGTTGTCTTCTACTTCCACCGCATCGAAAAGTAAATAGTATAATTTAAAGTATTATATCTTTGTAAACATACTACAGTTGTCCTTTTACCTACTCATCACAGAATATATTATTAATTAGCCCTGGGGGTAGAAAACTCAGGGGTAGAAAATCGCCAACAAGGCGAATGCTTAAAGAGAATCCGAGATGAAAACACAGGAGGAGCGTAATAAGAGAGGGGGAAGGAGAAAAGGAGAGAGAGATAGAGGGAGGTGTGGTAGGGGGCGAGCGGGCAGGGGCGGCGGAGGTGGACGGGGACAGAGGAGCGAGCGGTCCGCTGGAGGCGACGGAGAAGAAGGAGCAGGGATGGCGGCGCCAGATAAGGGTCGTATTGGCCAGATCCTGACGCCATCCTTTCTTCCCCCCCCACCGACTCCGACCCCTCTTCAAAACCACCCTCGCTCCCGCCCTCACCCCCGCTTTAACCCCCTCGTCCTCCTGCCATTCCCAACACGCGCGGACAGACCCGACCCTAGAGAACGCGGTGGGAAGGGTATGAGTAGGGAAAGAAGGAAAGAAAGAGGAAGAAAAGGCGGAAGAAGCAGGGTTGGCCGAGGAGGGGGGAGGGCGGTGGTGGAAAAGGCCAAAATGGAGGAGGGATAAAGACCGAGGGGAATGATGGGATGCGAGATGGACGGAGAGGATGGGGCTCGGACGGGTAGGGGGGAATGTAAGGGGGAGGAGGATGGTGGGAAAGGCTTTAGAAGGCGTAATGTTCCTTCTCCTTCTTCGGGCACGAAAATGCCTTCCACACCCTTTCCCCTCCCGCCTCTCTCCCACCAATTCCGTATTCCCCTTCCTTCCCAAAAACCTCCACCCGCTATCCTTTCACCCCCCCTCACTTCAACCCCCAGAAACTTCCCCCTTTCCTCCCTCCCTCGCACGGCTCCGAAACCGCCAACTTTTCTGCCCTGCCGGTGAGATCGAACCTGTGGGCTCGGGAAGGCGAGGGGAAGGACGGGGTGAGGGGAGCGGAGGGAGGGATGTGGGCGGGATCAGGAAGGCAGGCTCCGAGAGGGGGAGTGGGGAGCGCGGGGGCATTTGGGCGGAGGGGGGTAGGGCGAGCGAAGGTGGGGGTGTTAGTGGGAGGGGCTTGTGTGCGAGGCTCCTGCGGGGGGGTGGGTGCGTGTGTACGCCGGGGCGGGGGACTCTTTCGGATCGGCGAGGGAGGGGACGTTGGGCCCAGGGCAGTATTTTCTCGCGTGACAGGTATAGGGTTGTGCGGGGGAGGGGTGGCGAGAGAAGAGGGAGTAAGGGGCTTAGCTGCGGAGGGAGGTGAAATGAAAAGGGTGAGTGGGGAGGGGGGGATGCGTCGTAAGGCGAAGGGGAGAAGGCGGGGAGAAATAAGACCAGGAAAGAAGGAAGAAAAAGATCGTTCCTAAGAGTGGAGGGGAGGAACGCGAGTGGGGTTAGGATGATAAAGCGTCGTGTATTCCTTCTCCCTTGTTGTATATCCCCCCGGAGGGTGGTGAAGGAAGTGAGCGGCCGCTGGGGTGGGACGGGGTTACGGCGAGGAGGAAGAGAAAGGGTTTTGTAAAGGGTAAAAGGGAGAGAATGGCCGGTCTTGCGGGGGGGGTCGGAGCAGGGGAAAGGGCGGGAATGAAAGTGGGATGGGGTAAATAAGGGTGTGGGCTCTGAGCAAGGGTGAGTGAACCTTTCCTATTACGACGTCTTCTTTTGTTCATTTTTTTGTTTTTATTTCTCTTTCTTAGCCCTTCTTTCTTTTCGCGAACCCCGGAAAGTTTTTTTTTCACTTTCCCTCATTTTTATATACATCCCATTCCTGTATTTTGTAAGCATAATATTCTCGTCTATCCAACTATGTTGCCAGCTAAGTCTATTCTTCCTTTCCTTCCTTTAAGAAGTTCAATTATTTTCTTTTGACTTAACTTTGGTATCTCTATTTTCACTTGAATTCCTTAGCCTAAGCTGTAAGTTATTATTTTTACAGTGTCATGATTTTTTAAATTATTCTTTATAGCTGCAATTTTGACGCATTGAAAGTTAAGGCAAATAAAATGGATTTAATTCAGTTTCTAGAATAGTTTTTAATTGCGAGGTGAATCATGGTGTTCGTGCAGTGCTCACTCCTTGTCACCTTCCGGAATAGTCATTTATATCACCTCGACGTAATATCTTTTCTTTTTATCGTCCTCTTTTTAGTCTTCCCCCGCTGAATCGTACTTAATAATAATTGCAGTTTTATCACTCCTTTTATGCACTGTTATGTTGATCGGAACGTCGTCTCACTATAACCTTCGTTAAATGTAGACTCCACAATGCTGCATTGCAAAAAATCAGCGTTTATCTCAATATGTTCTAATTTGGTGAAACGATCTGAATTATCTACTCTTGGTACACTACCTATCAAGAATTCTTCATGCTGTCAAACCCACAACATTTAACGTATGAACTACTTTGAAGAGACACAAGGAATAAAATTTAGAATGAATGACTGATATTGAATCCATGATCGGTTTCAAACAGTTTCCAGTATGGACTACTGAAAACACGGAGACATGTTACACAGAAGAAGAAACATAGCAAGCATAGAGTAACGCGGGGAATTACCGCAATGTGGAAGAAATATTCATGTGCAATTGAGGCGTTTAAAAGCGTGTGGCATTAACAACTATATATACTGTATATTAGAAACAACTTGGAATATTGTAAGAACAAGTACGAATAAAGTTTGTGAGAAATATAACTGAAAAATAAACAAAGATATGAGGAGATCAATCAGACATAATTACAGTGTAAAATAGTTATGTGCCAAAATATTTTGTGTTGTAATGATGAAAACGCTTATATTATAATGTCTCAATATAGGAGATCTTGCCAAAGTAAAAGCACTCTACTTTTGGGTTAAAAGGTGACGGTATTCAATGATTCCTATTATTATAAAACTATTAAAGAGAAGAATTGAGCCTAGTTCCCCAATATCATTAATGAGGTAAGCGAATAAAATATATGAGTACAGAAGTAGAAGTGCAGAATCTCTTATATTTATGAGTTCAGTTGTTCAATATTTGAGACTAGCTGATAGGAGTAAAAAATTGCATTAATAATGCTCTCTGTTTTATGAGCATTGTTGCGATAATAAAACACGTGAAACATGGTTAGAATACATAAGTTATACCAGATTATTAAGAAATTACCTTAGTCGTTTTAACCTCAGGGTTTTGTGTATCAAGTAATTACCATGAGGTTTATGTTGATATATATTAATACCCAATGATTGATGAATCTTATGCGGTCAATTTGAGACATCCATTTTGTTTATTTTATATTTTGATTCACCTATCCTTCGGCAGTGTTTCGTATACCTTACTTCATGTACATTGTTTTCGTAACTTTCTTGGCTCGTCTGTTCTTTCGTGCCCTTTGATATTTTTTTCGTAAACAAACACTTTGTTTGGCCTGCGGTCCACTCATTTCTTTTCCCGTCCCTCTTCTCCCACGTGCGAGGTTTTTATGTGCTCTTATGTGCTCTTCCACCCGTACCCGTGGTGGATGTCTCATTAAAAAGTGTCGTCTGTGCCAGAGGGGTTTTTAAGTAGGGACGGGGCGAGAGGGGGGAGGTTGCGTCGACTCGAGGAAGGAGAAGAAGTGAGGAAAGAGGAAAAGAAGAAAAAGAAGCACGAGGGTGGGCTCACAAACACACGCACACTCGAGCACTCACTCACACCCCATATCAGTGTTTGTAAGTGTGTGTGTGTGTGTATTTTGCTCCAAAAAAGGGAAAAGAGAGAGAGAGAGAACAGGCGAGAAATTTCCGTCGTTGGGTGATGTTCTTTTTTTTCAAGGGTTTTTATTCCAAAAAATATTTTGCCGGGTTTATTTTCCGGTGTTTTCCTGTTTTCGGTCTAAAAGATGGGTCGCCTTTCAACGTTTTTCCGTTGGACCCGTGGAAAATGATAATGACCTCCGAGGGACCTTGCATTTCCTTGCAAAGTGATTTTAAAGAAAACTTTCTAGGGATTGATTCGTGGTCAATTATGCTTCCGTTTCCATTGCTACTGAATATTTACCTCTGGATATAATTTGCCTCAATTGAGAGCCCGATGAGGCCGCCACTTAAAAGTGAAAGATAACTACGAGTAACTCGTAACTGTTTCCTTTACCATGTTTGTTTGTATTCGTTGACGTAGGATAATAAACCATTTACAGCCAATAATGTAATTTTGAATGTAATCAATTGTTTCCAAAATGCTTTATTCTGAATGCGCTTAAGTATTTTAAGTAAAGAAGAATTAGGCATCTAAGAGTTAATTTAGAAGTAGGAACAAGTAATATTTTTGAGGGAGTCTAAGGGTATAAGTAAAAAAAGCAAGGTATGTAGACTAATTTTGATGTCTACTCAATTTTTATATTGAACTAACCAAATAGATCTCCTTTGACGCTATAGTTTATGCCACAAAGATTAATGTACATATCCTCAGAATTCTAATACACTATCAATGCTCTATTGTAATATCATCAGTAATGCATAGGAAATGTACTATAGGAATTTCGTTAATATCCTTTTTCCAATTAATTACAACAACTTTGACAAAAGGTAAAAGAGTTGTAGTACAGGAGTAAAGAAAACCGGTGCTTGTATACTGTGGAGTTCATTTTAAACTACCAACGAACTAAAAATAGCACCTGCGGTTGCTCATAAACATTTTGTGTATGAATTAAATCTTTCTTGGAAATTGTTTTAAGGCCAAATAACAATACCTATATTAGCATACGAAATAATTTAGCTTTAAGGGTAACCAGAGATTTTTGTACAAATTACTTAGAAGGAGAGAAATAGAAACATTATAGTATGTTGCACGTAATAATACAGTAATATTCATGTGTCGGAGAAGCATTTTGAGAATTTGAAATGTATTTTTAAAGGGATTTATTAAGGACACGGGTGTAATAGCCATGATGATTCCAATCTACGATGGAAGATGCTAACAGAAGAAGAAAGCAAACTGAATATGGATGCATAATTTCTTTGAAATTTTTAATGGGGAAATATGCGCATCAATTTCTTTAGGTAGAGCCAATGATAATGGGATTACAGAGCTTATTTTGACCAGCGGGATTTTTCTTATTATACGTATTCCTGAGCTAGTCACTAGACGGTGAAAGCGCCGCGGGAAGAACAAGTTTGCGCTGGAGCTTTCTCAAATTCGCGATCTCATCTTCTGTATCCCTGGTCACCCTTTTGCAATGCGGTGCCAAGGTGAGGTGGTACTTCATTCGCGGAGAAATGGAAAGAAGGAAACGGATGGTTAATGCGAAGCGAGCGTTTTCTCAGTTTTTTCAACGTCCCAACTTCATTTCTTCTATTTTCCTATCCTGCTTCCCTCCAAGTAGTTACCATTTCCACCCCATTCAACCTCTCGGGGGTTGTACCACCCCCGCCTACCGCCTCCTCCGCCATCCGCCTCCAGAGGAACCCTTAAACCGGCCGCGCCCCGCCGCCGGCCCTCACCAGACTCACACCCGCCGACGCCGGCAGGAGAAAGTGTGGGGTCTGCAACCGCTTGGATGCTGACGAGTTGGATTCATTCATCACTTCCCCCGCTTACCCCTTTTTTTTCCATTTCCACCCCATTCCCACCCCCCATCGTCCCTCCCCGACTCCCCCCCTCTTCATCGTCTCTCCCTTCTACCCCCACGCAGTCCAGTTCCCGAGCGATGCCAGCGCCTTTTTAACGGTTTACGGATAAAAAGGAAGCTACGTTCCCGGCCGCGAGGAGTTTTCTGACAGTATCGCCCGAAAGACTTTTATGGCCGGTCGTTCCGTGGGAGCTCAGGAGTCGTCCTCTCTCGACCCTGCCATCTAAGAATGCGGCGAGAGACACGCGCTAGATGGGCGCTCTCCTTTGTTTTAGATCTTGATGGGCAGTTAATGGTAGGCTTATCGTTATTTTCCGGGTAATAAAATCACTTGGTGTTCGTTTATCAATGAAAACATATGTATTTATTTATTTATTGTTTTAATTCACACAGCACGAGAACACATCAAGATATTATTTTGAGTGTTCTTTTTATGTCTTCTCGTGCTGTGTGTAGCTGTCTAAGTTTTTTATTCAACACTTCCGTGTTACTTCGAAGAAATCATCTATATATATATATATATATATATATATATATATATGTATATATATATATGTATATATACCCGCCGCACTGCATAAATATATATATATATATATATATATATATATATATATATATATATATATATATATATATATATATATGTATGTATGTATTATAACAAACCAATGCATGAAATATAAAAGGTTGAAATCACTGACTTAGCTTAAGGGAGAAATAATTCTTCCATCTGAAATTTCTTCAATCTCACGATGTGGAATATTGGATGATTAGATCATCTGTCAAATAGTTTAAATTTATTGGTTTAAAAAAATCTTCTCAGCATTGAAAATATTTTCTAATACAAACAACATAATCAAGATGGATAGTTATTCTTTGTGCTTTTAAATGATAATGCTGTACTGAAATTATTTAATATTATTCTGGCATTTTTACGATTAATATTTTGAACTCATCAAATAATTATCCGTAAATATTTATGATTTTATTAGAAAAATTAAAAACGATTTTGAATTACTTGACGATGTCACCTGGAATTCAAAATAATATTTCAATGCCATAACCTCTGGCCAATCAAATTTATTTTAATATCTCTTTACTCGAAGGAAATCCGTAAATACTATCTCATTATTTTCATGATATACGAATACACTAGTTTTCTCCTTGTCTAAAATAGTCCGATAACGTGTGTTGCCCACAGACAGGAAACTGATCGCATCCTGAATTGAAATGAGATGCATTGAAGTCAGATATATTTCATAGATTTGACAGAAACTCTCAAAATGACCAGACCCATTCCAAATTAATATTAGAATGACATCCATGATTATATTACGGAAGACGAAGGGAGTTGTTATCGTAAATGATATCCTGAGCTGTAATTATAAGGAATTCCTGGTCAATATGGTGTTCATATAATACCTAATTGATTGTTTACATAATAAACAAAACATATTTTTAAGTTAGTATTATAACTCTGAAAATAACTCATGGAAAAAAGAAAATGTATTTAAACAGGTCATAAAATGGAGATTCCACATCATTTATTGGATTAAGCCCCCTTGTTATTAGTTTCGGTAGTCTACATTATGTTTTGATAAATGAATTCTCGTATTACTCATCACTATTTTTTAATCATTTTCAAAATTAAATAATCACCCACCAATATAATTACAAATTAGTTTGAACAATAAATCAAAGATAAAGGATCATTAAAAAAATCCTATCCGTATAACTATCTGAGAAAAGATTTTTTTCTTGAATCGAAATGGAAAGATAAGTGAATTTTTGCAGGTATTATAGGGGATATATGATATGCGCGGAGCAGTTAAAATTTGAACAGACTTTGGCCTTTTGCAATTTTATTTTCTACAAAAAAAAATGACGGCTAATTCTCCCTCCTTTTGGCCTGCCACCCATCGGAGTCACCCAAACCTCTCAATTCCACCCCAAATCGACAAAAGCCCTCTCTAGTAACGAGAGTAGTAATTGGTTGTCGTTAAATGCTTTCTCTCTCTCTTTCTCTCTCCTTCTCTTGATCCTTGAGTTATTTATCCCTTTAGCCCTCTCTTTTGGTTGGGTTATCCGGAAAGCATCCGCGGCTAAAGCGATACAAAATTTCCATCGTCAAACCTAATGAAGCGGCCATTATGAAGACCTTAACCTATACGCGCCGTCAAAGGGCGTACCTTCGGAATAATCTAATTCTCCCATTGTATGATGATGATGATGATGGCGGCGATGATGCGGGTCGGCTGATCAAAGAGCAACTTTCACATTCGTCCTCCATCCCTCCCTCCCATCAAAACCTACCTCCACCCCCAAACCACCCCCTTTTCTCCTCCCCCACTCCAGTCTCCCCCTCCAGGTGCGTCTCCTTCCTTTCGTAACGTGTCGGCATTAAACTAAATTACCCTCGGAGGCCCGAGCAACAATCCTGCGCCGTTGACGGTGTGAAAGAATATTCTCTCTCCTTTTTTCTTTATTTTCCTCATCCCTTCACCCTTCCACCCGCCCTTCCACTCCCCTCCCCATGAATCCCTATCGCCGACGAAGCGTCTTCTCCAGAGGTCCCCGGAAACTTGCACCGGAGGTCGCCTCACGACGTGCCGACAACATCTGTGCTTCAGACTCTCAAAAGAGCTCCGGATAAAGACTTGTAAAAACATTACGCGCGATCCACCCTCCACGGTATCGGATCGAGTGTCATTTGTTGCATTTTGGAACAAGAATTCATTGGCTTCCCATGAAATTCTGCGGTGGACAAAGGCTTGTTGGGAATATCCCAGGCAGCGATGGCGTTTTAAGGATCACAAAACTACTTGTTGAAAAGAATTATTCGCTGTGTGATAAAAGAGGAGCAGGATTTAGACTGCTCGAGGTGGTTCACGTAGCAAAATGAAGTTGCCAGTCAACATTCGGTTTAAGTTTTCAGGAAACATTGTATGTTATTTAGACCTCTGTTAAATACTGACTCTTAAACGTATGGCATTGGTAACTAATTCTTTCATTCGTGAAGCGTACTAATTACCCATTACCTGAAAGTTAAACTGATGATATTTCCTTTTTAAATAATGTTCATATTCTTGATTTAAATAAGTTATATTTAAGGAGAATAAAAGTTTGTTATATCTTTGTTTGTGATACTTTGGTTAGCTTTGTCTTCTACTCAGTTTTCGTGACATCAAAATGAATATTAATTCCTGCCAGTACCAATTGAAAAATATAGAATATAATAGTAAACCTGTTGTGTAATGATAAAGTTTTCTCGGATCTTGCATCGGGTCAGGGGTTTCATGTTGACCGGCGTTTCAACTTTTGACTCAAATATTGTCCTCAGGGTACCTAGAACGATGTTCGAGTCGAGCGTCGAAATGTCGGCCAACATTGCAATGACACCTATTGGAAAATTGTCCACCTTATTTTGTTGCTCTGCTTTCGAATAAGACGGAATTTTAGCATAAAAATATGAATAAATGTCACTCCATTTTAAATAAATCAACTATGGATAAGTATTTGTTGCCGTTTTAAAGTTTAAGTTAAGATTAATATATAAGGTTCGTGTAGGCAGGCGTTTTGTTATTAGTAATTCGTCATTAAAATTGAATATTTTATTTGATGGAAAAGAGAAAATAATCTATTATTTATATTGAATAAATGGTGTATAGAAGTACAAAACCACTGATTAGTTGAAATAGAAGTATTCTGGCTAAAGGGAATGATATAGTATAGCGTACTTTACGAGCATTATTGAATGTCACTCTCGTATTCTGAGAGTGACATTCAATAAATTGATAATAAAATAAATATTAAAATTTGGGCTTGATTAAGGCTAGCCATTGAATCGAGGCGCAAGAATATAAATAATATAGTATAGCTTTTTATGGGAGAAATTAGATAAAATCACCAGTGGTGTTCTAGTGATGCCTGACAAAATTAAATTACATTTCTCCATTCTTGGATCAAACGCTCACTTAACATGTAAGTATACTGGTTTCCCTGGGGTAAAATTTATAAAATTAGTTTTCGAAAATCGGTGTAGAATTATTGGTTACTTGATGAAGGAGAAGTCAAATTTTTGATTTAGTTAAAATATTTGGAGCAAAAAGAGACGTGGTTTTTCAGGGTTTAGAACGCTATGCTAATGACCGGAGGGTTCTAGTTCGATCCTTGATGACATCTCTAGGAATCCAAACAGGGAGAATTGGGAGAAAACAGAGCAGATTACAATGAGAAAGGAACTGGTCCTACTAACTTACATGAATGAATTTTATACGCCGTTGTGCTTAGTAGTCGCTCGTCTACACCCTTACGCCTAAAACTAACTTCGGGTCAATTAACCTGGTGGGTAGGTCGTGATGAATGCATATTTACCTGTGTTTGACTCGCGGTGGAGCTCCGAATCTCCTCCTTCCCGACGCTGGACCCGATGGCGGAGGCTGCGGCTTCCTCTCCTCAGGCAAGAGCATTTCCTTGCTCACTCCTGCTTCCTCACCGCGAGGCGTGGAAGTTGTGCGCCAGCCGAAAGCAAAGTGGAGGATCCCGCTTCGTCGTTTTCCCATGGTCGCTCGCTGGGCGTTGTCCGCTACCCCACCTCCGTCCCCCCGAGCGTCCAGCATTCCGGTTTTCCCTTCAAGATTGCAGCTTCCCGCCCTTCGCTCCTCCTGCCCCCTCCCGTCGCATAATATTGCGTGCGGAGGTCCCGTGCACGGGGCACGAAGAGGTGGAAAGGCGGGGAGGGTTCCGAGGTAAAAATGGAAAGTTGGGGGAAAGAACCACACCCCTCTCCATCGCGACCCCCCTCCCCCATTCTGCATCTCATCCCTGCCGTCCTCTCGTCCACCTCGGCGCATATTTCTAGCCCAACCCTCCCGTCTGCCGCGCCCCCCCTTCTAAACCGTCCCTCATCTCTCCCCTTGCGAAGGGAGATTCGTGAGCGACTTTTCCGTGGGACTTTTTTTCCCACACTGCCGTCGAAGAGTGCCTAGGTGTTTATGCGCTCTGCTCTCCCTGCCTTCGTACGCACATCATCCGCACTTATAATATCCCCAGCGCCGCAGCCAGGATGCTGATGAACAGGTGTGGATTCGGCTTGGACAGCGGGGACGGCTTGAGGATTTTCAATGTGTCTCGCATAATTATAACGAGTTTTCTAAATTGTGTCCCCTATGACTGCATCCTCCAGAATTTATATTTCTTCCGAAATATATATACTCACACGAAAAATTCTTCGTCTCTTTTAAAAGATGTTGTGGCAACGCCTTCTTTTCTATATCATCACATTCTTTGCCATGTCAATTTGACCAAATAGTGAAATTTCTTGCGTTTATTTTCAAAACACCCAAACATATGAGAATACTCTACTGTGGTAATGATTTTTTTTGCGTGAAAGCATAATGTAACATGGAAAAGCATCCCCATATTTTTAGTAAGTCTTGGACAAGAATAACTGCAATGCTGTAGATACGTATGCTTATATTTTACTGCAATAACCCATGTTGTTGAATAACAAGATGTCTTGTATGTCACTTTCGCAAAGGAATCTAATAACTTGTTAAATGATGAATTACTAAAACGTGAAATGTACCTTCATGTCATGGAATTGGACATATATGGTTGTATTTGATTAATTACGTTGCTGGATAATTCGATGTACATTGGTGCAGGAATTATAATTTGTATAGAATGCTGCTCTTGCTTTCAATAGGAGTTGCATTAGTATGTCACTAAACGATAGCGGGAATGAGATATATAAATTTTACGTAGTTAGTTTAATGGACCTGCAATATACTGTTTAAATCCTGTCTTTCCTAACTGAATTTCGTTGTGAAACAAATGAGAGTGGTGTGTCCAAAACAATAAATAGCTACCACATAAGTACCTACTGATTAAATATTCTCATTTTGAACGTTTAAAATTTGGTTAGAACTAATAAAAAAATCATATAAAAAATTGAAATTTGATTAATGTACACGCAAGTGATTAAAGCCGTACATAGTAGACATTATTATTACTTTTATCGAATTGTAATTACTCAAAAGTATAGCTATAGGAATTATAATTTGCTCATATTACTTCTGATTAGTACATTATTTCACAATAATTAATTATCGCTAAAATATGAGTATTTAACTGTTAATAAATGTGATTGAGAACTGGTGATGATTTTTCTAAACATGAAATTTGTATTCCCTGCAATCGGTGTGCATTTATTTCACACCTTTTTATTTCCGGTTATTATTTCTTAAAAACTAGTCCAAAAAGATTTGAGATTTGAGGATTCGCAAAGAGCTTGATTAATCCTACACTGGTTTTAGGGCTATTGTGCAGTTATGAGGACCTTCAATATGATCAGCGATATCATCAGGAACTAAGGATGGGAGTGGAGGTTTGATAAGTAATTGAAGGTTTATCTGCCATGTGAACTGCCTTACCACCGCAGCGAAATATCCTTCATGTTGCAAAGAGCATGAAAAGCCATGTGTATTTATTTTTTTCTGATTTACATTCATCATATTAGGTAAATGTCGGATTTGAGGGACAGCAAGGAGACTCTCTTTCCTCTCGTGCGTACATTAGCTAAGATCGCCGTGAGCGTGAAATTATGAGTTGTACTAAGCCTTGTTTATTCGCATCTACAAGAAAATAATGAGTCATTCGGGTAAGTTTCGAGGAATGTTGTAGAAACCCCTTTGAAAATTATCCTTTTTGGAAATACTTGGCTGCACGCTTCAGCCTCCCCGTTTGGCTTGTTCGAAGTCCTGAGGTTGTTTCACGTCGTTCGGGTTTAATGTTTCAAACACCATGTTTTGACCGCTCTGCAATGCATCCCTTCGTTTTTCGGCGGGTCTCTTGACGCGGAGGGCGGGGCCGGCCGAGGCGGCCCTGCCTCCACTCCGTTGCGCGGATCTGCTTTCCCGCCGCGTCCCTTCTTCTCTCGTGGAGGTCGCCCCGGTTGGGCATCCACGCAGGAACGGGGATGATGCTAACGCATAGACAAGGAGAAAGGACAATGCTATAAATTGATATAAACGTTTCTCCGATGGTAAGGTAAGCGATTAGATAAACAATGGCGATATTTCGATAATAATGCACACGATGTAATAGTAATAAGATCCGCGTCCTCGTTGGAGGAATCGTTCACATTGTCTTTCGTGATGGAGATAACTTATGTATAAATTAGTTGGAATTCTCGTTTTTACGGAAAGTATCTAACAGTTGGTACAATTTTGGGGAGAACTAAACACAGTGCGTCAATAGGACATCTGAAATGAAAATATTCTTGCTTTACAAAAAGTAATAATCGCCCTGTTTATTTTTTAAAAATAGTGAAAATAAAGTCAAACTAAATACAATAGGTAGAGTAAACCTTTTACTTATCCTCATTAGTTATATACATGCTACTTAAAATGAAATACTTTTGTTATTATTTCGGATTTGGTTTTACGCAAAATCTTGGTTAGAATGTAAAAGGTGACAGTGAAAATATAGCAGTTTGAATTCTTCTTAAATCCCTAACTGGATAGTTGTTTAGCAGAAAAATTGACGTTTATTTCGAATTTTTAAGCAAATTATTATATAATTTGGGTAAATATGACTCGCATATCACCACTTTTGTTACATAATATAGATATTATACTAATAATTATTAAGCTACTTGAGATATCGATACCAGTGAGATGGTATAATGACATTTTCCATATTCCTGACTTTTTACTATATAATACGTAATTGGTGCATAGCTATTGCAATCAAGCATCAAATGAAAAATATCTGTTATATTTATGTATTAATGCTAATTGTGGCGATACAAAAGTTGACGCTGTGTGTAATTTCTTGAACTGGCTATAAATATTTTGCTTTGATTTGTCGGTGTTTAATATTCTGTTGCATATTGGGTAGACATTTTAAAGGTATTTAACATCAATGCATACGTATGCAGGGTTTATTTTTTTAATGCAATAACCTATCTGAAAATGCTTTGGGAAATATGTGCAAGGTTCAGTATTGTTTCATGAAAGCAAAACTCAGAGGTGGTCATCATGTCCCTCGCATTGATATTCATGGATGCTAATCAGTATGGTAAAACATTTTCGGCCAGCATAAAAAGGAATATAAATTACAATATAAATGTGTATTACATATGAATGGTGTATAAAATTATTTTGTTTGATTTTGGATGATAACATGGGATAATGTGTTTTAGCACTAATATGGTAATATACATTGTTATGTAAAGGATACAAGTTAAAAATTATTTGTAATAGTTTAAATTTGCAACCAACTGAGGTCAAATCTTTTTTTTTTACTATTAATCATTTTTTCTACTGACAGGAAATTGACGTTTTATATTTAATGATTTTCATTTAATGTATCGGAGTAATCTACTATAAAATGGTTTTCATCGATTAATATTAGACCATCAAGTGTTATTTACTCCCTTGCAAATTCCACTGTGGACTTACTGATAAATAAGGCAAAGATTTTACTCTGGTGGTTAAAATTTTATTTTAGTAAATGATTACCAAATTCAAGTGGGATACATATTGACATAGAAGAAATTGTTTTAGCGGCTGGGTATTTAATCATCAAAAATAAATGTATTTTGATGAAACGTGAGCTATCCCTAACATTTCTCTGGATGAAACACACTCTTAAATACGCTACAGAGTTGGTTTTAGGATGTTGTTTTGTTTGCATTCTAAGACGCGAAATTCAAATATCAAATCTTGAGAGAGAAAACAATGGGCAAGGTAATAAAGGATTAATGAGTTAGTTTTGAGTATAGCCAATGCTCTTGCTTTCGCAAGAGAGCTTTTGTGTGTTCACAAAGATGATTATGATTCATTTTAACGTTGTGCATTAAATATTTTATATTTTTTGCTTTGCTCATAGCATAGATATACGGCAGGAGACATCATGAAATACGACTAGAGAGATCACACGTGGAACAATTACATTTATAATGTTATTTTTCCTTAGAATGGTAAGAGATCGGAAAAATTATGCGGCCACGCAAGAAAAACTATTTTTCTTATTCCTTAAAAGCAGCCTGTAGTCATTAATTTATTTAACCTTAGTTTATTGTCCTACTTGCTGTAAACAGATTCAAACTTATTTTTAGGAAAGCGTTTCTTACTTAAATTTCGTAACGTATATAACTATAGTTATCATGATCTACAATATTTGAATTATTTAACTTATGTATTGAAACAGTATTAAGAAAAACATAATTTTTGCCCATTGCCACGCAGTTATGGGGGTGGCATAGAGGAAACCATGTAGATGTAGTTGTAAATAACTGATAGCTATTGTGAAATTCTTGTTGGTAAATTTAATATAGATTTATGTCTATAAGACATATATGTGTCTATAACTATATTGTATATAGTTTATCAGATTTCAAATATAACTATTTATGCTTTATTATATTTCATTTTGACTAAAAGTTACCTAAAAAAATTAAGTTCTGATCCTTAGTTGGAATTATTTTGGAGTAGCTACTGGAAAAGATTAATATTTTTAATGATATTTTGCACGATTGATAATTTGAAGAATTTAACTTTCCATTAAAATACATTTTGGTACATTGTAATGTTAGTCAGCTTTATAGCATGTAGTATTGCACTGATTTTGGAATTTTTTAATTCCTTCGTCTACGAAATAATAAGTTTTCTGGAACAATTTTTATTTAATCAAGAGAGATAGAACCAGCCAGTATTTTGTTTGATAATTTCTATGCATAAAACATTCATTTTAATACATTAGTTTTACCTCTATTTTACTATATTTTGCTATGTTATTCGATTTAGAGATTCTTACTTAGCAAACTATTTTGTCAATGAGGCAGGAGCTATCCGGGTATGATACATATTCGTGGAGTTGAAATATTATCTCGCGGTTATTATTTCGTTTCCACCTATCTATACAACTCTTTACTTGGCAACGCAGAGGATTCTGGGAAGAGGAAACTTTTCATTCGGAGGAACAACTTCTAAAAAATAACTCCACGTGACGAGATGGCCCTCATTCGCCTCCTTGCCTCCCCTGGCCCTACTACGGTCCTAAGCGCGCATGCCCAGTTTTAATCCCTCCCGACTCCTTTTCCGTCCTCCCTTCTCTCTCCCATTTCTCCCGCCCTCCTTCCCGCTCTCATCATCCGCCTCCATCTCCCACTTTGTCGCTTTTACCGAAAATTACCCAGCTCCAAATATTGACACGGGTTCGATGTATATTTGCGCCGGCTAGCGGTGGCTTGGTCCTCATTCCGCAAGAGGCTTGTCGGTTGGTCGGCCGGTAGGTAGGAAGGTAGGCTAGGACATCTACGTGTCTATGCAAAAACCCTCACTCCTTTAAGGACTAGGTCGTAAAAAAGGCTATTTTTGTTTCCCCCTCCCGCTGAAACTCACTCCACCCCTCCCCGTCCCCTACCTCGCGGTATCTGTGCCTTAGCACATGTGCCGCCCGAGTCAGTGTGTTTTAGAGACTTTTTGGCTGTGTCTCCCGGCCTCCTGGGTCTTACCGCTACTTCCGCTCTCTCGCGTGTATGTTAAGTGCACAAGGCTCCTGCGGTAATATCGGGTGACCGCTCCCTGGAGTCATCAACGCTAGTCACATGTGGTTTGCTTAAAGGCTCCTTGAGGGAGAGAGGGAAGGTCTCTGAAGGTTTTTTTTCACTTCTTCTCCCAAAATACGGCCCTTAATTGAATGTCTGACCCGTAAATCTGGCCGAATTAAGGCTCAAAGGACCCAACTCTCCGACAACTATCACCATTTTGTTTGACTAGCCTCAGAATCAAAGAAAAAAGCTCCCTCAAAAATGGTTTCGTAAAATTTGGTGGCATGCATCGTTAATAGCGGCTCCCGTGATAAGTTAATATTTCAAGGAAGGTCTCAATGCTACAACCTTATTATAAATACGATTCACTTATTGACGAGGTGTTACTAATGAGAAGTTAAAGGAGTGGCTAAAGTGTAAATAATATTTTCCTAGTGTTAATTATAAGATGAACTCAAATATTCCGAGAGAGACACCAGACACCAAAAACTTTCCAATTGCGACCCCAGACCACTTTTGTAAATGGAATTTGTTATCCACAAAGTTGTATTAATTAATCAGCAGAGCTATCTTAACTTTTAACAGAAAGTAGGAAACGTTTCTATGCTTTTGTAAAATAGAAAGAAAGTAGATTTGTGTAAACGTACGCAAATAAATTTCCAGTGCTCTCTTTGGTTGTGGTGGGGATATTAGGAGGAAGCAAAAATTATGAAACCATTTTCGACGCTCTGGGGAAAAAATTGAAGCAAGACGATGATTCATTACTGGCTGGAGGACATCTAGAGAAGCTGCGCCCGCAGTTTCGGCTGGGTCATCATTCTTCTTCCACCTTCCCTTTAGCCGACATCCAGCCTCCCTGTCCTCACAAGATACGCCACTCCATCGTTTTTTTCCACCTAAATGCGTCCTCTCACGCTTTCTCAGGAAACCTAAGGATCCAGAGAATCTCAAAGGGCAAAAAATAGCACCCCTTGGTAATTTTTCTCGCTACTGCTGAAGACAAAAGAATGGTCCCGATGTTTTTTTTTGCTTCGCCCTTTCACCGCAGAATGGAGCTGCCTGAGCGATGCTTGCTGGGCCTGCCAGGTCGGCGTGTTCGTCAGAGTGGTGGTGAAGCGGTCTGAGGACCATCTGAAAGCGGCTCCGTAGGGGAGCGAGTGACTACCTCGGCAAAAACTCGAACGTGAAACTGTTCTAAATTGAGGAAGAGAGGGTCGGTATGTTCTTTGGACGTGAAGACTAAAAAAATGTCTCCGATAGTGACTCCACTGTTTCTTCTTGTTAAGATATCTTTTCCGTTGAATACTCTCCAAAGAAGAAAGCGTACACCATCGCAAATTAGGATTTTCTTGTGAAACTACTCTCTCGTAGTGCTTTGTCTTTATTTTAAACTGTATCATTGCACAGTACAACCAAATTTACGCTGTTAATATGCCGCTTAGTGTTAATCTAAAAATGTAATATGGATTTATTTGAACAATTTCCAAAGAAATTTGAAATGCGTTAGGCTAGTTAGAATATTGCTAAAACATGTGCCTTAGATATAGGGCGTTTACGAAGACATGCACAATAGTTTTTGCTTATGATAACCTATAAGCTGCTATAATTTCCTATCTGAATCTCAATCATTTGGCGTGAATATTTTTTCAATAAAGAGAAAATTTATGAAGAGGATACAGTTTTTGCATAAAAATTGTTGATCTCAAAGTGATACTTAGAATTAGAAAAAAAAACAACAAATATGCTTTCAAATATCATAATACCGAACTTGAAATGACTTTATAGGGGAATAACACATCAAAAAGGACTTTTTACTAGATTTCTAATTAACTTATTCACTACTTTTGCGTTTTTTGCTGGATTCAATTGATGAATTACCTTGTGGTTCGACGTCTAACCAGATTACATCATACAAACTGAAAAAAAATTCTCAGTATTATCTAACGCAGTTATAACAGTACCTGCACCCTTGATTAATACATCTTTTAGTTGAGGCCTAATCTTTCGTCAGCTATTGCATGAAAAATTCTCTTTCTCTATTGATATTGAAATTGGATTCAGCCTAAACTTCTGAATGGAGGTTTTTAGCGCTAATATAGGTGACATGAACTTAACTTTATTGTAAAACGAGCGTCTGGTGTGCCATTACTCGACTCATACATTGTAGGAGTAAAGTGTGTGAAAAGTCATGCTGGCTATGAAGGCAGTTTCTTCAGAAGGGATAAGAGTTTCTTCCCAAAAGTGAAACTATTAATACTGAAATTTGGTTACCTCATTGGTATACTGGCTAAAAAGTGTGAAGAGGAAAATTACTGCAAAGTACTCTTAGCAGGGCACTTACATTACATTAAAATTCTATACGTGGCACGTAAATACCAACAAAATGTATAGGAAGGCCAAACTAAAGTTGATCTGAGGTGATCTTATACGATTGCCTTTCCAAAGGCAACGAGGAGTTATCTGTATTGTTGATACTTGGAATGAAAGAGACGTGCATAGGAAGGAGAAGGGGTAGCTGAATGAAATGATTGAGGGAAGAATCATATGCGCGATTAAAGTAAACTTCAAAGGTATTGTGGAATTATGTGGAATTTAAGGAAACGGTATGTAACATTGGTCAGGCGTGAATAATGGGATAGAAGGTGGTTATGGTCCAGCTTTGACTTCAAATGAGATAGCAAGATTGGGTCCAAGTAAATATGATGTAGTGGCTCCTGCGTGGCTTTGAATCTCTTAAAATGATTGGTGTTGTTAAAATGGCAATTTAGATAATTATTATTAAGCGTTGATTAGAGAGACTGAAATAAAAAAAGATTGAATTCTGAGCTCCATTGAGTGCAATTTTAAAGCGATCATGGGGAAATTAATATATAAATAAATAACATTTTAAAAACAGATGAATAATAGTGTTAGTGTTGAAAGAGATTCCTCGGAAAAGTAGTTAAGATTTAGCGGAATTCGATGGCGAATGGCATTAGAAAATACATGTTTAGAGTGATTGGAAAAAGAAACATTCGCACAATTTGCATGGAATTGAAATACATTTATTTAATAGACCATTAAAAGTGATGTATTTTATAATATAGATGGTTAGTTTGGAATTGTATAGAAAGAGATACTCAACAGAAAAAATACTTGAAATACTTAGAATATATAATATTTAGAAAAATGTTCAAAGAAAAAATATTATGAAAGACTGCCAGAGAAAAGGTCTAACAAAGAAGAACAGACTCAAAATATGCATTATCACATATTGCTTTCGTAGAAAATAAGTAATACATTGTAAGTGGGTAAAAAGATCGGAACAAGAAGGTTAGCAATATCAGCAAAGGTTAGAGCAAATAGGTTAGCAATGAGAAATAAAAAAATCGATGTTGTCTTGTGTTAATGGGGAGATGGAGATTATTTAAGTAATATTTTGAGGAATTTTAAAGTAATGGTTAGAGCAAAAATGCATGATTTATTATTAATGATTATTATTATAATACTAATCATGATTATTATTATAATGCATGTAAACGATTGCGAGGAAAGCAATACAATTGAAATTCAGTTTTTAAAAGCTGTACGAATTTTGAAAAAATGGAACATCTGGTGGTATATATGACATATCAACGAAATACTGAAGTGTTCATAGTTTTTGTAATGCTCGCATTTTCCAATTATTTAGTTTATCCCTGAATTCATTTGGTGTTTCAAAGGTTGACAAAATGAAAATTTTCATATTGTGTAACCGTACTGGTGGTTAGACAAAATTTAAGTTTTTTTGTTAAGAATTTAGTACAGCTAATTTTTATAGTACAACGATAAATGTCTTGATTTTCAGAGTACGTAATGAAACTAGTGAAAACCTGGGCTACGCATTCAGGTTTTATAGCTAAATTAATTTTTTTTCACATCAGTCTACACTGGATATATATATATATATATATATATATATATATATATATATATATATATATATTCATTCATTCAAACAGAAATAGGTATAAGGAAAGGGGATAGGAAAACACATAAAAGGGGGAAGACAGGACAAAGTGGAAGGTCCGTGGTTCAAATCCCGGATAGGGAAATATTTTTACTTTCGTGACCTGCTCAAAAAACCGCCTTCCCCACATGTCCTGTCTTCCCCCTTTTATGTGTTTTCCTATCCCCTTTCCTTATACCTATTTCTGTTTGAATGAATGAATATTTGTGCGCCGTATGGCGGGATTTTCAAGTTTGAATATATATATATATATATATATATATATATATATATATATATATATATATATATATATATATATATATATCGATGATGCGGAAGTACTCACGAGAGCAATATAACTTTTGGACGGCACAATAGAACACAGAATAAAATAGATAACACGTAAAAGGACACTCACACTGTAGATGATTTGAGCTTTCGGCCTACTCCGAGGCCTTCTTTAGGTCAGACGGCTCAAATCATCTACAGTGTGAGTGTCCTTTTACGTGTTATCTGTTTTATTCTGTGTTCTATTGTGCCGTCCAAAAGTTATATATATATATATATATATATATATATATATATATATATATATATATATATATATATATACATATAGCTGGTATTTGGGATATTTGAATATTAATATTTTAAAGTAGATTATGCATTATTTTTCCAGCCACGTTTTAATTTTACTACCCATATTGGTAGTGTCGATTGATTGATACTCGTATTTTCAGTAACACATCTCATCTTAGCTGATGCGAAAGCATAAAATACCACTTTTGTTTTATTATTAAATATGGGAAGTTAACAATAGAAATATTACTGGATGCCTTCATGTGACCTTAAAAAGTCAAAGGTTTAGTTGTAATATTTTGCTATTATTTTGGCACTAACGTCGTAGTAATGTATATATATATATATATATATATATATATATATAACATTTTTGTGAAAGTCTCACGGTAGTGAATAATAATGTAAATGGAATTAGCACTAGTAGAATAAGGCAAAAACATAGAAACACATATACGAGAATCTCTCATTTCTGGTAAAAGAGAACCTCACTGGGTATCGAATGCTGCCCTGTGCAATTATTTGTGTATAGTATTTTTTATGTTTGACAATTTAGGATTCAATTTATTTACACACGAAAAGTATATAGTCTGAAAGTATACATAATTAGGGAATCCTTAACTGAAGAAAAAAATGTATTGTTGTAACATAATTTAGCTAAACAGTTTGATAAAATTACGTTTTCTGCATAGGGGACATTTACGGCTAACATCGGCGCGTAATACGCTGGTTCAGAAGCATTAATATTAGAGGAGAAAACGATAATCGATGCATCATCTCCGTGTGTAAATATTAATATGCTATGGGATCTACTGTGTGTTTGTATATATATATATATTTATGTGTATATATATAATCATATAAAAAAACCATAAACACAGTATTCAACCCGAAGGTTGGTTGGTAGGTGATGGTAGAGTTTACCCAGTACTAAGCCCGACGGCGTGTGAAATTAACACATCAGGGTAGGGGGGCCAGTTCCTTTACCTGTGCCGATTATGGTTTCCCAGGAAGATCTGGTACCCGAGAAATCACTTAGCTTGGGTGGAGATGCAGGTGCCCAGAGTTCTTTGCCCGGGAATCGAACCCGGGACCAACGCTCTACCTCCTAAACTACCACGACCCATACATAAATGAATGTATGTATCGCTATGTAATGTATTTGGATATGAAGTTTTGGAATAGGTGAGGTGAAAACTTTTAACACAATAATTCGAGCTTTTCTAGGATGTGTCGTTTTTCTTATATTTAGTTCCTTCCTATTGACAAAATTTTTAAAGTTTCACTCAAGGAATTGTTAACAGTTTTCCTGAAATTGCTATAAAATTATTTCCCGAATATTGCTTTTGTAAAGCCAACATAACCCTGCAGCGGTATAACGTGCCAGAATGTTTTGTTCCCATAAGCGACGCACAATTAATCCCAAATAAATATAATTTTCAAAGGCATTTAATTGCAAATCAGATATCGTTTTGATATTATCAGTTCGCCGCTTATAAGAAATATTGGTCAGAAATTTTATTTTGGGTCTTTCCGGACGATTCGGGATGCAGCATCCATGGGGTAAGGTGGGTAATTAAAAGACTGGAGTAATGAGTATCCTCCTGTGTAGATCTTCTCATTTATATTCAGAATGAAGGCGATTTTCGTGCGTTTTCCCCTTGTGGAGGGTTAGCAAGGTTGCCAACCTTACAGCTCCCCGGGAATTTTTTCTTCTGGGTGCGGGGAATAGTATTTAGGCTATCATTTCACGGGAACCTCAGCTTTACCAACCAGGCAAGTTACGTACCCGCGGCAATTCACTCGGATCCCGCCCACATAAAAAACTGCCCCTGGGCGGGAACTCGTACTCCGTAGGAGTGGAAAAAATACATATAATTCCGAAGAACGAGGGGGATCAGAGGGAAAGGAGCGAATCCAGAGCTGCATATGGGAGGGGCTTAAAAAGAGCGAAAAAAATGCGGCAGCGAACCGGAGATCTCTTCATCTGAGTCACGTAGGAGAGATTGAAGCTCCACACACATCACAGCAGTGGAATTGGGAAGCGCAGCACCCTTGGGAACCCCATTTCGTGCGACTCCTTACTCTCTGCCCCTCAGGGTTCACATTCTCGCACCCCTGCCGCTCTCCGAATAAAAAGAATACTTAATAAACATGGGTGTCCTCTCACATATAAATGTTCACCTCAGCTACAATACGCACTGGCCAATCCTATTAGCTCTCCCTCTTTTGTTTTCAAATGAAAACATATCCGTAAGTCCTTCCCTCTTTGACTCTGTGAAACACTTGTTTTCTCTAGGACTAAGGTTCGTGCTTTCATTTTGCCTTACTCAACTCTTATTTCTCACGAATCTAACTTGAAACAATGCTGATGAAATGCAGTACTCTGCTTTGTAATTTGATGTCAGAAATCCAATCTTTGCTTATCTGATCTGCAGGATCTCGAATGTTACGTTAATTAAGTGTAGGAAAATAGAAGGTCAAGGCATAAAGCTTACTTTTAAGGTATTCTACAAATGTTTTATCCGATCGATCCATTTATCAGAAAAGATAACATTTCTCTATCACACCTCCCTAAAAGTCAAGCACGAATCTCTCTACTGAGGTGACCTACTCTCTTTCACGGACTCACAACCACTAGCGAGGCCTTCATCCTATATGATCTGCTTTTCTTTGATTAATTATAACTAGAAATATTTCAGACCATTATGGCTGGATAGGTCAAGAGGATTACATTATTAATTCTTTAGACTTCATAACTAAAGAACAGTTACATCTATTTAACGCATTTTATCATTCCTTATTGGAGTTCTAGATCGTAAAAATAATGTATTCAGCGGCTCCCTCGTGCAGATCTAGCTTGTTCTGTCAAAGTTTTCTGGTGTCGCATCAATTTACTGTAATTTTGTGCCTGAGTTGAATTTTATGGTTCAAGATTCCATATGAATGTGCCTAGCTGGTCATCGAATACTAAATATATAATTTTGGTATTTTCGTGTTAACCAAAGAGCGGTCAATTTAATCGTCGTGGATATTTATTGGATCCTTACGTATATATGCTTAGCAGAGAATTTGAACTCGGACAGTATGCACTGCTATCTTATGACTTAGAAAAGACCCGTACGGATAGTAATATAGCAATTTATCTGTAGAGGATATTTTTTTTATGCATTGTTTAACTCGTTTCATGTAATACAATACATATCTTAAAGTCTCGAAGTTCATTTACTACGATGACGATTTCACTCCATCAAATAATTGATTCGAAGCATATAATGCTTAATCGGTTCTGGAGAAACTAATTTACATTGATGCCACTTCAGTTCCTAAATGTCTCCCTCTTCAAATCCATAATTTAAATAAAAAAATCAAATTTTATCTACATTTCAATGAAACATCGGCATTTAGTTGTTCCGGACATTTCAAATTTACTTTCATTGCAAAAAATACAGACGAGATGACAGCTTTACTCCGAAACAGGCGTTGAACCTCCATTAATAATAATAATTTTGCCTCGCACTCGGTCCTGGGCTTGTACATTTGCATATATTCTCTTTCGGGTCTTACCGATGGTGGAATGCTTCCCTTACCCCCACAGCTACAATCCAGCATCCACCAGGCTTCCCGTTACCAACCTCTGTTTAACTGGCACGGTCTTCTCTCCTTCCTATAGACGGCTGCTTGCTCTTCCACGCGCGCACAATTTCTCTCTTCTCCACTCCTTCCCTCACTTCGCTGGCGAAATCCTTCCCTCCCTACTGTCCATTGCCCGCCCACCCTACCGCCTTGGGGCCCTGCACTCTCCGCACCGTTAGGCTGTCCGTACGATGCCTGTATAGTTCGAACGAAAATTCTCTTATCTCATCTTGCAAACTCCGCATCTGCAATTCGCCGCCTGCTCCTCCCTCTGTGCTCATCCCTGCTGCCTATCCATTTCTTCCATCCTCTCTCATCATTTCTTCTTAGTGTTGAGATTGGAGGGGATCTCTTTGGACAAAGGGTTCCCATCGCCTCTTTCCCGGAAGTGTTTTTTTGATGTTGAAATTTAACCTGAATTAATCGTCCTAGGATTTTTCCCGTACCGCTAACATGCATTCGATCCAGGAGTTCGGATGATTTGTTATTTACTCAGGATTTATTATGTTTCACAATAATAATATTGATGTTCAGTCGAAAAGTCAAACCGGAATTTGTAAAAAAAACTTTAAAAGATCGTAAGTTTTGATTAGCAAAAAAATATAATGGATGAGTATAACATAACGAAGTTTAATAAATAATGTGAAAAATGTTAACATTTTTGTATTTTCACTGTATTATTAAAAAGCTCAAATTTATATTATATGATGTATGTATCATGTGAAAGAAAATGCTGGCATTTGTACGTGTGTTTGGCTGTGCATGTAACCAAAGTAACCGTATATGTTATAGTTACCATACAGCTGAGAGTATTTCGTAGAAATTATGATCAAATGAATAAAAATGAATTTCAATACCGAAGAATATGTTAGGACGCGTAACATACACATATTTTGTCCTTGTGACAATTAAAAGCCCAGAAAGCTTACATATACTTATTGACAATTTTTTTCCAAATTAAGGAAAGAAATGAATGTTCCTCCAGCAAATGTTGATAATTAATGATTTTCATTAATTGGGACTCAGTTTTGCTGAAACGCAATTACATAATAGGAAATAATGAATGTTCTCATCTTTGAAATATCGTAATTAATGCACTATGGTCATGTGCAGATGCCATTAGGATGGTTAGTTTTTCCATAATAGGATGAATATAAAATTAAATTCCGGATACGATAGAGAATTTCTATGTGGAAACATTTTCAGAATTTAATATTATTTCTAAATTTTAGTACAAAAAACCGAAAAACGTTCCATAAACTTTGGTTTTTGTTAAATCTAATGATTTGCTACCTCGATATATAGTATTTAAACATATTGCCTACATTAAAAAGAGAAAGTAATGCACTCATAAAGAAAGGAAGTAAATATTATGGTGAATATTAATGTTATCGCATTACTGTAATGCCACTATGCTTGGGTCAACCATAAAAATTTAATTTTCATTAAATCACTGAAACGTAGAATGAGTGGTGATACATTAAATTGTGACGACTGCTCTTCATCGAGGGAAATATATTCAATAGTTCTTTCCCTTTTCTCCATTGTTCAAATGTCAGTAGGTTTTTGTAGTGAATAAAATTTTATTTCACCAATGAGAAATAAATATGTACATATGATATTATTATGAGGATTGCTTTTTATGAGTAATCTAAAAACTAATTTAAAGTACAATATCACATCTTTTTATCAAATGCTTGACGGTAAATAACCTATTAACCTCATGGTATTTAACTGTGCGCTCACTTACTCTTATCAAGCCAAGTACTGTTACGTTTAGCGGCGACACAGAACTCCAACTGTTCGTGAGAAACTTTGGCTTGATTGACGGTTTTAAATTATTTTTACACGAATGCAATTCCACTGGTAGCGGCACTCTACACCGTCTATCCTTTCAAACATACTCCTTCTGAGAAAACTGCACACTCTAAACATCCCCACCTGTCCGACTCCATTCCGCATTCCCTTCGCGCTTTCGTTTCCGAGCGAATAATGTAATCCGAGGAGCCGGGGCGAGCGTATGCCGGACTGGATGTGCTCTGTGATGCGAAGAGAACGGAGAGATGATTGGCCGAGAATAGTGAAATAGTCTCCCTCGCGTATGGCCTGCTCGCTTGCAGATAGCAGGATTGCACAACCAAATTCCGCAGAGTTGGGTGGTACGTACGTGCGGCTTTCAAAAGTGCCCTTGTCGGGATATTTAAGACTTAAGGGCTGCCACGTCTCGTGCAAATGCCTGATTACAATGTAAGGGTTAGATTCCCGAAATGTGGAGGACTTCAAGTAATGTTCTCAACATATTTTGACGTCCTTGAATGCCATTGGACACAAATAAGAATTTAAAGGTTTCATTAATTCCAATTTGACAAATGTTCTGATTTTTTGAGTGTGCAATTTTCCCGTTTGTTTTATTTTGAATACTTGTATTCCGGTGGTTGTAGTCTAGGAAGTGATCATAACCTATGTAAAAATGCCATTGATGTAATAAAAATACTCCAAAGATAATTAAAGCCATTCAGCCATATCTTATTTTTTAACAATCAAATCAATTATGAATACATGTATGCATCTCATAATAATAATTCATTGACAGGGAGGAAATCAAAATATAAATAATTTTTAACGTTTTATAACACATTAAGGGGTTTTAATTGCACTAATAGTGGCTAATTCCACTACATTATTTTTTATTGCCATATTCCATTGCATTCCTATTTGCTGTCAATATAAAGGAATGATTGTATTGACTCTCAATAAATACTTAATTGGTGTACGTTAATTCAAAGATATGAACGATCAGAAGATGTTTTAGGGCACAATTTTTTCTCCCAATACGATTGGTTCAAACTATTTAGTCTAAATGGTGACTGCTTACTTGTAATGCATGAGCCCACATCTTACATAATATCATGTATCTAAAATTTTCACAGAAACTGTTTATAATACAGAATAATATTCAGCGATTATTTCAACGAAAATTACGCAACGGAGAGAGTGATTGAGTTTTTATGTTTCCTTCTAGATTTTTCCTGCGAAATTCATTTTTATTTTCATAAGGTTTTGAATTACTCAATTTTCGTTAATAACCGCAGATTATATTTTTCATTGCTCAATAATTGGTTTGTTCGTGCAGATTAGAGTGAATGAAACCGCTTGAACGGCAATGATTCAATTGCAGCCCTTGTAAAATATTTTCTTCGGGAAAAGCGCCGAATTACGTGGATTGAAACAAATGACAAGCATGCATTAAAAATAGTATATATGGTGCACATAGGGATGCTTTTGCGATGACCAATTAAGGATCACTAATGTCTTGTTTGAGTTTCCTTGAATGTTCACTTATTCGCGTAATTGCCGTTTTGAGTGACTGAGTTGCGGTGGTGAAATAGATTTGTAAGTGATCAAATGGCGATTGGCATTTTACAGTTTTAAAATATGACATTCAACAGCGTAACCATATCAAGGGGAATTTCATTGGCGTCGAAGACAAAAGTCAACTCTTTTGAGGTATGCCCTGGGCAAAAAGTTTAATGTGACTCAGTAGGCACCACTGGCTCGCCCTTTTTTATTTTCTTAAACCCTGCATTGAAAGGCAACGTGCTGTTATTTACAAATTTCACAGTAAAGCTTTAATTAAAAATTATTCAGCTAAAAAAAGTAAAGCAAGAAATTCTTTTAACTTTCTGAGAACATTCATATTTATGCATAAATTAATGTGAGAAAAATGTATTCTATTTTGAGGGAATACATTGAAGTTTATTTTGCCAATCAATTGCCAGTTAATTATCCCAATTTAATATTGGAGTGCAAATTCATCCCTAAAAATTATTCCCTGCTAGATTTCTCATCAAGTAGCATCATGTACGAGCAAGTTTTCCATAAACTTTACTCTGCTGGTCGTGTCGAAAAATGAAAAAAAATAATAAACGCAATAACACTGAATCATATAATGTTAATATTAAATGCCATCATTTTTTTGATTTATTTAACCACTCAATTTGACTTTTGAGTGTAATTTTATTATTATATAAGCCATTTATGGCAAAATATTCAATCGCAAGTAATTTAATATTATTTAGGAACTCATTTTTTAAAACTAATCTGAAAAAGATATTTTCGTTTTATTAAAAAATGATAATCTTTGCAGTTGTAAGAAAGACTTTAAGGTAAAATATTTATCCACTATTACTCAAATATGATTATGGAATACTCAGTTCAGTAAACAAACGAAAAATTTCCGGTTGATAAATATGATGAAACCGTAAGGTTATCCGGTTCAAATACATTTCAATCACATATAATTCCCAATGAGCCGTTGCAAGTCCATATGGCAGTTAGTGAAAGAATACCTGCCTTGAAGAAGGCATGAAAGAGGAGTAAAATAAGGAGTTATTTCACTTGCTCCATATCTTATCTTTCGTATGTTGCACCACGGAAATCAACCGGAAGTCTGATTTCAGTAGGTGAAAATCGAACCTCCCCAAACTAGATCGGCCGCAAAGTCTACATTTAGGTTAGGGGAGTTAGCTTCTTGCCCTTCGCAATGCATATATAATTCCCTAGAAGCCTTACTACCGAACATTCGCACCTATTGAACTTTGGATGGGATGTTTCAAAGACACCAATCGGGAGTTCTTAGAGTAGTATCTCAATGCTCTGATTACTACGTATAGCTACCAGTTTGTGTTAAAGACATGGATAGATTTTTAAAATAAAACCGAACTGTTGAAACACTAGTAGGATATACTCAACTTATACCGTTATTCACAATTTGTCAATGAGATTCCAGGCCTGGATTTTTCCGTACAAAACTATCTTATAGTAACCGCAGTAGTACTGAGTAAAATACAGTGTATATATTTTCATGGTGTGAATATTGTTCTTGGTTTACCATCAAAGTTCACAAAGTAATTTTATAATTTTACTTAAAAGGTTTCCTCGAGCAGGCCAATCATCATCATTGGTCGTTCAATCTTAAGATTGGTTGACTGCAGCCCTTCATCCTACCCTATCGGATGCTAATTGGCTTATTCCAGGTATTTTTTGCAATGTGCTTTCTTCTTTATTTGTCCTATGTATGTCTCCCTTAGCCTTCCTTTGGAATTATTCCCTCTATTTTTCCTTTTATTATTATCTTCACGTATCCATTGTACCTCAGGGTAAAGCCAATCTATCTGGTTTTTCTTTTCTCTATGGTGTTCCATAAGGTCCGTTCTCCGTCTATTCTGCTGCATGCTCCTTCATTTCTTATTTTATCCGTCCATTTGACCTTAAGTATCTTTCTTCAGTACCAGGTTTCGAAGTCTTCTAGTTTTTTCTGGTCTACTATTCCAATGATGCGTGTTTCTGATCCATAGTGTCACGCTCCATCCGAATGTTTTCACGTATTGTTTCCTCGTCTGTAGTTCCTTCTTTGAACACAGCATTTGTCTTTTCATTGTGAATGCTCTCTTAGCTTGAGCTATTCTTCGCTTGATTCCTGTAGTACTTCATCCGTCCCATGTTCTTTCAGTGTCACTAATGTATTCCGTTTCTGTCTTCCACATACTGTGATGTTAGTATTCTTCTCGTTTATGTTCATTTTGCATCTTTGTAGAACTTGATCCAATACGTTCAGTGACCTTTGAAGATCCTCCTGGTTTTCTGCTATGATTGCAATATTAATGGCGAAGCGTATCATGTTTATCTCTTCTCTAGCTTATTCTTCAGTTGTTTAAATCTAATCCGAGTGTTTTCATTGGTCCAAACATATTCTTCCATTCCACAGTGTCGAAGGCTTTCTCCAAGTCTACGAATGCGACATAAAGTTGCTTGTTTACATGTATTGTTTTCTCTATAATGATTCTTAGACAGAGTATGTTTTCCCTGTTTCCTTTGTTCTTCCTAAAGCCAAATTGGTTTTCCCAAAACGTAGCCTTCGATGTTCCTGTCCATCCTTCGACTTATTGTTCACGTAAGTATTTTTGATGAATGTGACACAAACCTCAAGGTTCGCTGTTTCTCACTTTTCTCTGCCCTCGTATTCATCGATATTGCAATCGTCACACTCCTTTGAAAGTTTTCCATCTTGTAGCAATATTTGATTATTCCATACAGATTGTCCTTGGCTTGGAGTGCCTTGATGACTCCGTCGATTTTGTCTTTTCCAGGAGTTTTGTTTCTCTTAAGGTCTTTTTCTGCTCTATCAAATTCGCTCCTCAGTATATATAGTATGCGTCCTGGTTTTTTTCATCTGATTCACTCTAGTCTTTTATCAAGATTTCTTCCAGCGGTCTCGAACCTTGGTAGAATTCTTCCATTTATTGCTTCCACCTATTGCCAATATTTCACTTTCTCTCAGCATATTCCTGTTTACTTCCCTGATGTTATTGCTTTTAATTTTCCTTTCTTCAAAACGTTTCTTCACTAGTTTGTATGCTATATTGGTATTCTCCTTCATATTTTCGTTAATTTCCTCGCAGCAGCCTTCTATGCAATTCTCCCTAGCCTTTTTGCATTCTCGGTAGACTTAGTTCTTTACGTCTTCTAGAGCCTTTCCTTATCAGCATTTCTGGCGTTCTTGTATTATCTTCTTTTTTCTATTCCCTAATCTTCGTGTCGGCTCTCTTTCTCACCGGTTACTCTCGTACAACTTCTTCGATTGACCTTTCAGTTCATTCGATCTTTCTTCGTTGTTCTTTTTTCTTCATCACCTAATTTATTGCCAATGGTCGTGGTAAATCTTTCTCTGTTCCGTCAGCAACTTTGAGTCTTACCTTGGCTATTGTTGGGTCTTCTTAATTTTCCTGTAGCGAAGCTGGCACTCCATGATTACTAGTTTGTGATCGCTATTTATGTCTGCGCCGGGATAGCTCTTGGACTGCTTCACATGGTCCTTGTATTTCCTTCTTACTAGTATGTTGTCTATTTCGTATCTTACGATAGCCCCTGGCATCTTCCATGTGTATGTCCATCTTTCTTCAATGTTGTTTGAAGAGTGTTAGGTAATACCATATTTTTCTCATTGCAGATTCGACTAATTTTTCTACTTTGGCGTTCCGTTTTCCCAGCCCGAAATTTCCGACGCTTCGTCCTTCTCTTTCTCCCATTATGATAAGATTTACTTTCCCCATCATCTATTCGAGGACTTCTTTCATTTGCTCATACACTTCTTCAATTTATTTTTCTGTATGTCTGGACGTCGGGATGTATACTTGCATGATCGCGATGTCCGTGCGGTCTCCTTCCAGCTTCTTCATCAACAGTCTGTTTTTGTACGACAGTATTGTCTTTACCCTTCTGCCTCATATATTCTTCAGCATGATGACAGCACCTGCGATCCTCCGGTCGTGTCCTGAGTATATAAATCGATATCTGTCGCTCCAGTAGTTTTCTGCTACCGTCCACTTGATCTCGCCAATTCCCAGGATGTAAGCGGGCGAAAATCTTCATATATTTCACTTTCGGTTGACATAATTTTTTTGAATCCCGAATGCTTATAATATGTTTAATATTTGAGTAAAACGAAATATTCATTAACTCTTAGTGACTTCACTAATGTTTGTGTTAAAATAAACATCTCTATTTGACACAAACTATTCCAAAAACATGTTATTCTACGGTTAGAATATGTGTGGCACCTAAGTATCCTAATTCTGTTATGACAATTTTATAGCATAGTGGGTGATTTCAAAACGGTTTTTATAAATGAATGATATCAAATACTTTTTTTAGATTTTTATATGCTATTATGTATAGCACATCAAAGCAATTTAGATTAGATTCGGTTGAAGTGTTAAAAGACTACCCAGATAAACTCACAAGCTCATATTATGGAATTCGATACCTCTAATATTTCACGAATATTTGGCCATCATAAAATGGGGTCATTTGGTATCTATGTATTACGGTATAGTAAACAGATTAAGTAGCCATTGTTGTGCTAAATCGTTGGTGAAATGAATTAGAAGATAATTAACCATCCAGTATTTATTGATAGTAACTAAAGAATGCATTTTTTTAGCATTTTAAATTAAACTTAGCTATAAGTTGTGACCATGATAATTAGATTTTCCAATCACATGATACAAATCATCATCATTATACAAATTCAATACGACGAAGCCATTGATATTTCATATTTAATTATGTTGTGGATGATAGTTATCTATTAGCCTTAGGGCTTGATTTTTAGCCAAATGTAAAACCTAACTCCGGATACCGAGTTTACGTCTAGGCAAGAACCTGTTTTGGAAGTAAGAGATCAAGGGCTTAAGCAAAGTTTAATTTAGTGGTTGGTTTCTACACTCAATTTCATGGTGTTAAATGCGTTAAAAGAAGCTCTAAATAGCCAACATTTCAATACTTTAAACCAATAGGTAAAGTAAGAGCGAGAAAATCTATTTATGCTCTATTAAATTACCACGATAAACCTCTATGGGAAATGGAAAAATAGAACTCGCATTAATGAACCTTTTGGTCACACACTTGTGGATAATATGTCTGTCGCTTAAAACTCGGCGGCATCATATTTCGACATTCCACATCTGCATGGAATTTTTGTCCTCCAAGACGACGTCGGGTCAGTAGGAGATAAAAAACCACCGGAGGGGTTTAAAGGGGGGAGAGGGACAGAAGGGCCGTAGATAGGGAAACGGTCCCTTTTACGCCCTTCCTTCCCTTCACCCGACGCCCCCCCTGGACACCCTGCCTCCCGTGTTATTAAGGCGCGGGTCGTTAAAATGTGTACCAACCCTACTGGAGGCGCCGATGCATTAGAGAATTTCAGTCGTTGGAATCTCCGGCGCGTATAAGCCAAGCCTTAATCCTTCTCTCCCTCTTCCCGTCCCGAAACAATCCTCCCTCGACCACCTCCCCATATATATACACACACACACACATACGCATCCTTTCCCCTTCCAGAAACTTTCCTCTTATCCCTCCTCTCCGCTCCCGCGCGAGATGCTGCCTTCCCATTTCCCCTCTCGGTCGTTCCGCCAAGACGAGGTCGTAAAAAGGAGTCCCGACTTCCCTCCTTGCGAATGCCACCGATCCACAGCGCCACCGCCCTTAATGAACACCGCCAGGACTACCTCTTCCTCCTCGTCCAACACCACTGCAGCGTCCAGGGCAGAACTACTGCCGGTGCACCCCACCCCTGTAGTTCACGTACTACTCATTCCTACCTCGTCCTCCCCTTCCCCCCCAAACACCCCCGGCTGGCTCCCCCTCTTCACGGGCCTTCGATGGCAGAGTCCCTTTTAAATAAGCTCAACCTATATCCCTCCCTGCTTCGGGCTCATTCCTCTTCCCTTCATTTCCTCTCCTTTTTTCGAGGGCCTCCTACTCTCCACGTCTCCTTTTCCCCTCTCTACGCCCCGCTCTTTCCTTGGAGAATGGCAATACGGGGCGAGGTGAGAGCGCCAGGGAGTGAATTAAAAAAAAACAAGGGAGGAGGAGAGCGAGGAATGCGTTGATTACAAGTCCCTCTTATTCTCTCCCTCCTCCCGTGCTTGCGCCCTCTCCCCTCCTGTCGCCTCCGAAAAAGGCGCTCCGCGTGCGTTTGAATCCTTTTTATATTATTAAGTCCGTCTTTTGTTGCTCTCCTTTTTTTCGTAATTTCGTCCGTTACTTTTCCGGCTAGGTCTTATATCTGCCCCCATTCGAGGCGAATAGACTGCCGGAGAGGAAGAAATGGACCTGCGTCTCTCTCTCTCTCCGTGGGAGGGGAATTTATTCCTCGGCTTCATTTCGCCTCTCCCTGAGTACACCATTCTGCCTCGGTCCAACGCAATGACGAAGAACTTTTCCAGTCGCAAATTTTTTCCTGAATTCATTCCGAGAAAATATTTTAATCTCCGATTAATCAATGAGAGGTTTTTAGACTTGTTTGCTCTGGAAAAGAAATTTTCACGGAACTCCAAACTCTTTTAATTCATTATAGAAGTTAGTTATAATCGTCAGCACTTGGATTAGTCCTCATTTCTTTACGTTCGCAATTTGCTCGTTGATATCTTCATCAGTCTATCATTTTTTTAATTGCGTAAATTCTTCTCGGGTCCTCCACCGGGTTATATCGTCCATCTCGGCCGACGTTTCGATGTCCGACTCGGTCATCGTCATCAGGGCTTCTGAACTGAAGTGCCGTTGCCAATTTTTCTCCCGTTTTGATACGCTTTTCCGCCCAATCAAGTGTCGTGTGATTGGTCCGTGGAGTGGCGTGTATCGGGGCGCCTTCCCATTGGCCGCCCGTCGGATCTGGTTTCACCAATCGCTCTGAGGATTGGTTTCCATGTGTTGCTGAGTTGGAAACCCGAGTCCCTGTTGAAATTATGTTTTCGGAGGCGGATCTCGATGGCTTCCTTGGTGAGTCGGTCCCAGTATCCGTAGGATCTACAAATAATTTTGGTTCCTTCCCACCTAATTTTGTGGTCATTGGTGAAACTGTGGTCCGCCACTGCCGATTTCTCAAGTTGCCCCAGTCTGAGATGCCTCTGATGTTCTTTTAGCCTCGTTTCGATGGTGCGGCTCGTCTCACCCACGTAGACTTCACCGCACTCACAATGGATCTGGTATACGCCTGGGGTCTTCAGTCCAATGGGGTCCTTTGCTTTAACTAACTGTTCCCTTAACTTTTTAGGCTTGTGGATTCTCAACTCAACTCAACTCAACTCGTCTCAATTTCAAATCTTCTCAATATTCGGGAGATTTTCCCCGAAATCGTGGAGACGTAGGGCAGAAGGGCCTTGGAAATGGGTTTATCGTCGGATGTTCGGCTTCCGTGGCTCTTCAAAGACCTTTTAATGGCCATGGATATATCGCGGTCATTGTATCCATTCTGTAGGAAAGTCTTCTTCAGATGTCTTATTTCCCCCGGAAAGCTTTCCTCATCGGAAATCCCTTTTGCCCGATGAATAAGGGAAGACAAAACGGCACTCCGTTGCAAAGGATGATGGTGGCTGTTCCCGTTCAAGTACAGATCGGTGTGGGTAGGCTTGCGGTAGACACTGTGACCCAAACTTCCATCTTTCTTCCTTCGGAGCAAGATGTCGATGAAGGGAAGTTTGCTGTTGCTCTCCTTTTCCATGGTAAACCTGATGTTCGGGTGCTGGCTATTCATGTGGTCGAAGAAGGCGTTCAGAGTGTCCAATCCATGAGGCCAGACTATAAACGTGTCATCCACGTAACGGTAAAAACACTTCGGCTGGTTCTAGTGCCCGTTCTTCAAAATTTTCCATGCACAAATTCGCGATCGCCGGCGAGAGTGGGGATGCCATGGCCACCCCATCCGCTTGTTCGTAGAATTTCCCGTCAACCTGGAAGTATGTTGACGTAAGTGCATGGTGGAACAATTTTACCGTGTTGCTGTCGAACTTCTTTACCAGGAGTTGCAATGCTTCGGTGAGCGGGACCCGCGTGAACAAAGACACTACATCGAAGCTGACCAAGATGTCGGTATCCTGCAGTTTAGTATAAAATACATAAATTAATCTCTCTTTAGGTATGTAGGTGTTACTTCCAGAAACGTGTTCAAATTAAATTAAAAACATATCAAGCGAACTGAAATTTCTGCCTATAAAATAATTAGAATAGGAAGCTGTTTTTTAATATATAGGTTTTAAAATTTTTGATAGGTTTTTAAGTATTTTAACCATGATTACGCCAACAGTAACCCGCTTTGATAATTTTTAATAGAGTCTATCCTATTGTTTGTATCGTATTGTATTGAGGCATCCTGAAATGAGAAATTATGTCTCCTTGTTCTCCAAAAAATTCCCTAAACATGAGCTGCCTGAAGAAGAGCCAAACGCAGAATTATACAAATGAAGTTGAATTACACGAGCGTCATGCATAATAACAGATTTTATTTACTTGCATTTCAAATTATTCAAAATATTCTTCCGACAGAAATGCTGTGTACCGATCTAATGCTGTCTGTGAATTCAAACGTAATAAAATTGTCATTTTGAGTGCGATTCTTCTGTGTTGGCTATGTTATGGTTCGATATGCTTGACATGTTCATAGATATTCAACATAGGCATTTTTGGAGAGAGTAAAAACCGCCAGGAGAATTTGTCACATGCACCTAAATAAAACTTCGTTTTTTTTGGTTTTGAATTTTTGAATTACGTTAATCGTTTTGGTTGTAGAGGCATTCCTTTCTTAGATAACGGAAGGGTTATACGTTGCTTCGGATATTTAGCAATTAATTCCCATTGTATTCAGAATTGGAGGCCGATTTTATTGGCAGATTTTAACTAAATATATAAATAACAGAAGTATAATATTTAAAAACACTGCTGTTATTAAAAAATTTCCTCAACACGCCTAGTGACTGAGCAGTGCTGATATTAAAACAAATTGAAATTATTGAAATTTTTAAATGGAATATAAACACCAACATTAATTTAATTCCGTTTCATTTAGACTGCACTAAGAAAATGAGGAGCACACAAAAGAAGCATTTAAGAAACGGGCCTTAGTGAAAAAGTACAGAAAAAATGTTTTTTATAGACACCAATTCATCAGAGCAAATTCATTTGTATAATTTTGCGTATGTTAAACTATGAAATGCACTGTTTGTTACATTGAAATGTATCGGTGTTAGGTGATCCTCCATTATTTATTAAGACCTACTCTTTTCTTGTTTGGCTTATTTCTATTACATTGGGAAAGAAGTGACAGTCATAATTTTATCCTATTTCTTTTATTGAAAATATTTTATGCCCTCTATATTTTAAGTTAGTTTATAGTTATACCATCAGTTCATATTTCCCCTAACTATTATTATTGTTGGTATGATCTTGACGAAGTGTTAAATGGAAGAAGGGACCTTATGGTCTCAATTTTAACCGAACAAAGACGTTTATCTATTTCCCTGCCACTATATAAACGTAGTGTTTATCAGTGCATACGCAGCCTATAACACTTATCACATTTTTCCATGAGATGACGCAGACAGTCCCTAATTAGACATTTTCATAGGGTTTGTCAATTAAATTAATAAGTGCTTTCGTTATTCCATTATTCATTTAAGATCGGAATTTTTCCGTTTGGTGCAAATATGTTGTAGACCAAGTTTACAAGGGATTAGATAATTGAAACCCATGTCTCAGAAGCGACAAAAATACCATTCAAAGGCCTGAAAATGTCTGTGCTTTAAAATCAAGTAATTATTATTCTACCCACTTTTGGTTTCTTTTAGTTCTTCACCTTTATTTATTAATTAACGACAAATATTTAAAAATTTTCATTTCCGTGTATGAGTTAAGAAAAAGTTGAAATTATTATCCAAACTAATTAGGAAACTCATAAGATTTCCTGAATTCTATGTTTTAATATCTCATCAATGTAATTATTTTTTATAATCTCTTTTATCCGTGTTTCTGAAGACAAGAGTGCAAGATAAAAATTTTATCAGCGTTAACAGGAATTAAAAATTTTTCGTATTATAAAGCAGTGGTATAATTTGCATAACCACCAAAGAAATGTTGAATATCCATACTAATTTATTTCTATCCACTATAATACATTTTTCTGTAATCCTCAGTAACTTAATATTAGCAATCGTTTTCTCATTATTTCTGCTGATTTATTTTCCATTTTTGCTATGAGGAAAGTTGATTTCAGCAATATGGTTGAAATAAGATTTTAAAAATTAAACTTCCTTGGTAATATTTATCTTTAAGAGATAGGTAAGTCCTTGATAAATTCGGTCTTATTATATACCATTCCTAATTTTTTTGGCTTCAGGTGGCAGAATTCGATTTTAAGTTTCGAGACTTAAGAGAAGCGAGAGTAGGACATGGAGGCGTCTGATGGTGTTGGACCTATTGATTGTCAATGATAAAGGGTTAATAATTATCAATTTCGTATGATTTTTCAATAATTATAATTCATTATTAAGTTATTTGGAAATAACCAATTGGATGGACTTATCGGGTACTGGCCTAAGGATTCCATGCCCCAAAGGGTCTCAAGGGACCTATGGTAACTTTATATTAGTGGTTTTTTGGCACCATATTATCTTAAATACCAGAAGGGACAGAAGTAACATAAATAACTCCACTCTTGTGATGTTATTAGTGAAAGTTTAGGTGTACCCTCAAGTTAGTCAACGTGTTGGAAATTTAAAAATATGCATCGAACGACACCATTTCAGTATTTCTTTCTTTATAAATTAAGAGATATTTATTTGGTTTAGTCAGTATACAATCCATTTTTCTAAAAGTTCATTAAAAACTTTTTTAATTTTTAAACTCAAATGTAATCACACCCATTGACATTTCAAGGTTAATATTCTTGGCCACTCTCGTCGTTGTTTGCGTTGCTCTGATCAACTGTCATAAGAGATATGACCCCGTTTAATTCACGTGCCATGGCGTGCCGCCAGGTCAAATCCTTTTCATCATCTCACAAGGCCGTGAAATACATTTTTTTCCCAGGGAGAACCCTGCTGATGTTAGGGAAGAGGGGTGAAGCGCAAATGCCATTACGAGTATCGGAACTGGTTGCTTTTACTTTTTTCTTCGCGCATGTTCGGTCGAGCGGAGGGTAAACCTAATGGTTAAGTGGGGTGTGACAATGGGATCACTTCCGGTTATATTGTCATGTGCTTGAGGACTAGGGAGGGCTACCCTGAAAGGTCGAGGCTAGTTTTTTTGCGTATATGCAAAGCAAAGCTTGTTGGGGTGAGACTATTATCTGTGACCCCTTGAGGAGTCATTCATAAGCGGCTTCTGCAAAAAATATTAATGTGACCTGTGAAATGGCTGTTTATCATGATGTCTTAATTTCAAGTTGGTGAATTTTTTTTTGTAATCAAATTTTTGTTGATTCTTTGATATAAAGATAATCCACGTGGGTGAGGATGCCCATGCTTATTTCCGCATTTTTATTTGTTAGTGTTACACCAATATATAAAGTATAGTAATTGGTTATTAAATAATCCAATTCGTACAGGTGACTTTAGAAGACTAAATCTCTGTGCTCAATGATGTGGTTTCTGAATTGTGAAATCTAAATTTGCTGCAATTGAGTGATCTTGAAATCAGTTCGAAGTTTTAAACAGATTTTCTTTAACATAACGGAAGCTATGAGCAAGCATTCACTACAAAATTATTCAAGCTACAAGCAGTATTCGAGTACATCCGTCATGCGATAATTTAGGTAAGGAGGGAAGCTCTGGTTTTATTTACAGCTTTCTAAAACTCCTCAAAAACCAATTTGATTTGCGCCGAATTTTTTGTCGGGTATTGAGGTTCCAAAAATAATTGGTAGTAATCTGAACGTATTTAGGGGTGGACAGGAGAGATGGGGGTAGGTTTGGGGAGCACGGTTTACGAACAAGAAATTTCAGATTTAGAATCGTAATAATTAACCGCACTCTATGAGAGGACGTGGCTTCAGACCATAAATATATACGTAGAGAGCTCATGAAGTTTGCATGAATCTCATGTAAAGAAAAGCAGAGTTTTACACTTGGTCCAAGGAAATGACCAATTAACCGGAAAAAGTGATAATCACCTAAATTCACACTAAGTGCACCAATGGCCACCGTAGAAAAACGATGGTACATCAAAAAAAGAGGCATCCAGTAAAACAAAAGAAACAAAGGAATTAATTGAAATTGGAAATTTTCCACAAAATAAAATTTAACATAAAAAAATTTAAAATTTAAGATGTAGTAACATTGAAACCGGTCGCATTAATTTTATTTTGTGGAAAATTGCCAATTTTAATTAATCATGATATTCCACCATATCACACCTGAAACGTCTCTTTTTATTTGACAAAAAAAGAAATCGTCAGGTCAGATGGAATGGTTAAGAAAGCCAAGGGTTACAGAAGAGATGATGGACGAGAGAAGTAAATCCAAGGATGTAAACACAGGTAAGGTATGAGACGATAGGAAAGATGAATAATCAATCAATTCCAGAAAAGAATTTGGGAAGTGCAAGTTTTGTGAAAAACAGTGCCAGAATAGGGAGCGTATACAGATCTAAGGCGAAATTTTGCGATGTCCAGGTAGGTAATCTCACTTCCAGGCATTAGGGTAGGAGAATTAGTACATACTAACAGAAAAATTACAGGAAAATTATTAATCGATCCAAACATGGTCTCAGAGAGAGGTGGATTCTATATATACAGCTAGTTAAGTCCCCCCAACCGCCACAAGGGCGTGCAGCGGGGGAGGTTAGGTTACTACCGGCAATTAAGAAAAAACCGCTTGCAAAAGCCACAAATTTATACAATCCACAAATAAAACATGGTATACATTCATACGAAAGCCCTTATAAGCAAACATACTAACTAACAACTAACATACACATGCACCTACAAATACACCTGATGTTTTTGTAATGTTTAATTTTGTTCCGACTTATAAATTAAATGTTTTTAATATTTCTCAAGTGACTCCAGTTACTTTCTATTATGATTCCTGATAGTTTGGGGATAGAGTATTTGTATCTATATGTATTGGAATCTATCTCCCTTATTTTATCTTTGTGATTTGATCTACCTAAGTAGTGTGGGGCCATAATATTTCCTTTAGTGTTATCGTTAAACTCCTTTGTTCTGAACCTTTATAAATATGGATAGAAACTGATGATGGATTGAATAAATGGAGGAACTTAATGGAAAAGGTATTGAACCAGAGTGATAGAAACCATAAAAATATATTTTAATATAACTGATGAAAAGAACCTAGCCCCAGGACTGAATGGGAAATGAATACGACATTAAAATAAGTAATGTTGATAAAAAATTGTAGAATTAGATGACATTCCCAGGATGTTAGTTAACGCATTAGGGACATCATGAAAGGAAAACTTTTATGGGCTACTACTTTTATCTATAATGAAGGGATTAGATTATAATGCTTCATTCGATCAAATAATTCCACCACAAAAAAACGAAAAGGAGTTAGTGCAGGTTAGCTATAATAGAATGAGTTTAATTGCAAGGGCTTCTAAGATGGTAGCCAAAATCATTTAGTAGCCCGTAGACAAAAGTAAACATAACTATTGGAGGAATGTACGTTCAGAAAGTCCATCCCTTGTTCAACACGAAAAGTGATAGTTATATAGATAGTTAAATTGATAGAGTGGAAGGCGTGATAGCACGATAAATATCCTGACAGAGATGAATATGAGATACGCCCTGGATGTATTCGATACTTTGGCGGAGAAAGTTGCCGAAATAAATGCAAAACAAAAATTTATATCGAATTGTGCTCATCCAGTATTATTTTAATTTCTATAGTTCAACAAGTTTCTATGTAAAATTTAGCTATAATACAGATCTGAAATGTTCTTGTTCAAGGAATCGATTTGGATTGGAATAGGTTCGGTTAAAGATAGTGATAGCATAGAAAGTGGGATGGAATTTATCTTATTGGGGACTGAACAATTTTGGGGGAGGAGAAGTAGGTTAAAAAGGTTGGTAGAGGATAAACGAAGTAGTTGAAGGATTTCTAATAATTCATTCGGTTTTCTTTTTATGTGTAGGCAAAAGGAAATCTATTCAATTGCATCTGTCTGCTGGCAGATGTATTAGAGTTGGGACAGACAGTTTTGAGAGATATCTTAGTTCTCGCAACCTACGAGGACTAGTCTTTAATTTAAAGGCTGTAAGGTGAACAATTCATTTGAACATTTATTATAGATTATATAATTACGAAAATTTGGTCTAGTCTGAATTACAACTATTTCTGGCTTTAGTAATTAAGTTTTAGGGAAATGAAACGATATTAGAAATAGTTCTTTTATTCTATATCTTACGGACTTGTTATGTGCGAATGAAGCATGATGTTTTACTGAAACCATACTTGAAACTCAAATATTTGTTGTTTTAAGTTAATATAAAAAGAAAATATTGGACAATATTCGATCAGAATATACTTTTTGGCTCATTATTTGTTTCGAAGGTTTTGAGAAAATATTCAATTGAGAACATTTCTTAGAATTAATGAAATAATTGCGGATGCTATGAGCAATTTAGGGATAAGCGGGTAATCCGATCCGTGAACGATACAGCCTGCACAGATGCGAGTACTGAGAGATGGGTGGTGCATTGTTTATTAGGCTAATAAGAAATTGAAGTATATTATCACCTCTGGCTTTCAATACATTTAATAGGTAAAATAGATTAGATTCGTGAATTATCAAATATTAGTCAGCCAGCCAAAATATTACACTAATGCTGAAAGTTTACAAAATCAGTGATTGGCAAGGCGTAAAATTTTGTATAAATGAAACAATAGCATTGAAATTCTACAAATCAGTTAGGTATTTATGAATTTGAATTGAAGGACGAACAGAAGAATAGATAAAGTAGTTAAAATGTGTTCTGGAGAAAAAACAGTTAAATCTTTAAGGTTATAAAAAGAGTAGCATTCGGCAAAATACTCTAGAAAGAGGCGGGAGTAGCTGATAGTGAGTAAAGATACAAATTAATATTAGTGAAAATTTTCATATTTTGGAAAACAGTTTTGGGAAGATAATAAAATCATGAAGGAAAACAGATGAAAGGCATGAAATTTTGTTTGCAAACAAATGTTGGGGACAGATATAGATTGGAAAATGTTGGGCAGGGAAATCAGAGGGAGGAATGAAATAGCCATGGTGAACCAAATGACCAGACGAAGAACGTCTCTGCAAATGACGGAGAATTATTTGCATTTTAAGGACATTATTTACGTAATATTAGGTGAGGCTTAGAATTATTGCAGTATCATCTACATAATATCCTGCTAGCCTCTGTAAGGGTATATGGCGGGGGATGCTTGTCATCACCCGTAAAACAGAATAAAACCACATGACAAACTTACTAATGTATGCCAATTCACAACCACAGAGACTTATATATTCATGCAGAACGTATTTCGACTTACACGCATGCAAAGAAAAATACTAGCAACTAACATGTATATGCTCCTACGAAAAAACCTTATGTCTACGGAGTGTTAATTCTTATTTTTCTTGAATATCGAATGTCTTCACTAATTCAATAATGACTTTGATTTCTTACTATTATGATTCCTAATTTTCCAAGGGAGGAAAGAATATTTGTATCTGCACTACAGTCCATCTCCCTTATCTTATCTTTGGGGTCTAATCTATTGAAATATCATGTTGTCATAATAATTCCCTTTGTATCATAGTTAAACTCGTGTATTCTGAACCTTGCTAACAGTCCAAGTCTCGCTGTTTTATTCGCATCAAGTGGCCTCCTGCCTAATTCCTCTAAAAGACCTATCGAGTATGAGTCCATTTAGTATCTATTTCAACCGTGAGATTAACTAGAAACAGTATGGTTTAAAGTCCATAAATATAGATAGATTAAAGATATATAATACATTATAAAAGGGTAGCAAGTCAGAATGCCTATTATCAAGCAAGTGTCCAGTATTAAACTATAATGTACACAACTAAGAAAAAACTTGAAAGATAGGCTATTAGTAAATAGCTTGGAATCGGTATCAATATCTTTGTTTTGCTTTTTTGCTCTAGGTTACAAATTGCACTTGATATGCGAAATAAGTTGTCCTGTATCACAACGGAATAATGAATTTAGCAGATTGTATATACATTAAAAAAATCAGATCTAATACAAATAAATACACGGTTATTAGTTAATACCTGAATAACTTCATATTAAACTCAGATGCTCATAATTTATTTTAATTATTTCTTTCAATACCTTTGATCGTATATAGTAAGTATAATAGATATGGCCCGCCCATATTTTATTTTAAGACCAGTTATCTGTGAGTGTATATGTTAACCTCTAATAGAAAATACTATCTGTTAATAATTATACATCTAAACTGTTACAATTCGCTATATTTATATTTTATTATAATAATTTTTTCTTGAATACCCCCCTGAAGACTCTTCTCGCATCTCGCCGCCATGGATCATGGAGGGCGACGGCGCATACATCTAGCGGAAAAGGGCGGAACTTTAATGTCTGAGAGCGGGTTTTTACTCGGAATTTAAACGTACACCGCTTTCGTTCAGGTTTTATTTTGACACGCACTAGTCTAACAAAAACATTTAGTAACCTTTACGAGGCATGTGATCATTTAGACGTATAAGAGTACTAATACAATTTAGTTACAGCAATTAACCTAAGATGTTACGCTAAATCAGGAGGGTTGTATATTGTTTTATGCCTGGCATCGGATTCACAGGTCAGTGCTCTGCAAATCTGTAATTGCCTAAGGAGTGTATGTCAGTGCGAAAAATATTTTTCATGCATTACTTTAATTAAAGGAGAATATTTCTGGAAGCTATTCGAAAAGTAATATAAATGATAAAATAGAATCCCAATGAAATGGATGAATGTTAAGGATCAGTTGGAGCGGTTGGGTACTAAATGGAAACGATAGTTGTGAAACAAGAGTGAGTACTATCACAAAGAAATTTCAATATCTAACAAGCGAATGGTTAATTAGAGCATAAAGGAGATGTAACGATTGTAGATGTAAATGTACCCGTGCTTCTATACGCCGACGATGTAGCATTGTTCTACCTGAGAATCGTTACATTTGCAGAATACTTGCATCTTAAATTGTTTTCATTAATAAAAATTTGGAAAGTGCTTTTATAGTGAAGGTCGACTGCGTAATACTGGGTCAATTGGATACTTTTGTATATCATTCAAGAATTTTTACAAATTATAGTCGAATAGGTGAGAGAATGAAAAGTGTGGGGGATACTGATAAACTGGTGCAGATTGCTATTTATAAGTGATCATTAAAAGAATGAATTTATGTTCTGTAAGCAGAAATGACAGTGTATGAATGTTCTCCCTACATAATTAGTGCATCTAAGGGAAACTATAGGTTGTCAATATAAGATCAAAATTCATCCAAACACGGTGGGCATGGGGAAGTTGAATATTTACAGGAAAGATACAAGATAGAATGTGGAATTAGTGGATTATGGTAGAATTTATATTGTTGAATATAAAGGAGTACACTTTAGTCTTGCCGTTATGTTGGGAAGAATAAGAGTCAGATAAACAACCAGATATATTTGAGAAGACATTGTTTGAGAGGAAGAATGATGTAGAAAATAATGGATAAATGTGATTGAAGAGACTCCTAGGTCAAGTATTATTGAATCGAAATTTCTAGAACTCAATTGTGTGAGCGAAACAATGCGTGGCATATAACAGAGATGAGAAAGGTTTTTAAGGATTGAGAACTATATAAGAAATAACTGAAGGTTATTTAAATTAAACTAAAAACGGACTTATTTTGACGGTGCCTATCCTTTAAGCGAGCGACTTGAATCATGAGTATTAAAATTGTTTTATTACTAAAATCATACATTATACTATTGAAAATGTAAATTTATGATGGTTTATATTGATGAATGAATGTTTTTATTTATACGAATGGACAAATTTTACACAACTAGCCTTTAAGGTGTCCATTTTTCTCGTAGTGCATTTATATCATAAATAATGTAGCTTTTTAAAGGAACACTTAAGAATATTAGGGAGTTCGTCTGATCGTACTTCCATCTCACCTTTTCTTGGCTCATTTTATTCTATTTTGATGACAGAAAGCAGAATGCAATGTACAATGATTAATTTAATCGTGGGAAAATAGTATTTTTTCCATTCCTAAAAGATTTTGTTTTCATGTTTGCAAAAGGTTACAAGGAATTGTAAGACTAATATGGAAAAGCATACGTCATAATAATTCAATCAATATCCCATGCTCAGCCAGAGAAGACTCGAGTGTGGCTTTTTAATTCGCTAGATTATACACTCTGGATGAAGCAATAATTTATTTTTTTTGTAGAATTCTTAAATTAATTTATACAGGTAGATAATTCAGAAATAAAACTAATATTAATCGAAGACGAGGCCAAATAAACTACATATGCACAAGTTTTTTGTAAACGTTTTTCTATTTAGATTTGAGGTATAAAAGTTTAGATATTTTGGTATTTCTTCTTATTTTGTTGCTTTACGAGTAGAAGTGTACATAAAAGTAATAATTGTATTCATAAATGAGATATTTGAAGTAAAATAATCCTTAAAACTTTGGGAAATACCGACAGGAAAATAATTGATGAACCGTATTATTGAAGAAGTGTACTCAAATAGCTGCACCGAAAAGTTGGAATCAACTCATAATTTAAAAGAAAAGAATTAATTGGCAGGTGGTCAAAGTTATTGTTACTTCAAAATTATTTCTCTTGGCTTAAAATATCCATTTACGATTTAGGTACATACTTTCGCATGTCATGGCTGCTATACTTAATTAGTGGTGTGGTATTGCTATACCGAGTGGTGTCTGATGACAGATTTATTTATGAGCTATGCATATTTCTCGAGTTTTCACCGTGAATTTTGACTTGTACTGACAATAGTTTCGCCAATATTCCAGCTGGTGACTTCGATTTGACGACGCCGTCTGGCATTTGGTTGCCAGTGTAACCAAATACTGCTAAAACGGTTGTCAGTTTGAGTCGACATTCGCGATGAAATCTCGAGAAGCACGAAGAAGCTCGCCTAATCCAAGCCGCAGAAACCTCCGAATTGGATGTCTTTTTTAAAACATGATTAAAATTTTCAGATTTTATACATGCTTATTTAGGATACCACTGTTGTACTGGCTACATTGACTTTTTTATCTCAATTGTACAATTTCTAATTCTGATAATCGAGAATTAGTTTGTAAATAGAGCATGCAATTAATATTTGTGTCAACATTTTCATAATTGGCCCAATAATTGCCAAATGTAAGCATAGATTAGCATCATTAGATTAATATTTCACGTAGTTCGAAGCATCTCGAAGGAAGGCTACAACCCGCGCGCCCCTCATCAGCGACCGCGGTGCCTCGCGTCATCTCGTGTACAAACCCGGAACTCGGTGAAAGGAGCAGGAATTGCATCCAGGGGGGGGGGGCTGCTTGCAAAAGAACATAATAGGGTTTGCGCGGATTTCGGACGAATTCGATCTGAACGGTGCTGCCATCTGTACCGCACACGGACAACCGCATAAGGCGCATGCGCGCTAGGGGATTGAATTCCGAATGCCCTCCTCTGTCAACTGCAAATTCCCCCACCCTTGCACCCTTCGACTCTTCCCTCTTTGGCACCCGGTGGAAAAACCAGTCTTCGCTTCTTCATCATTTCAACGCGCGGGGTTCTTCATGATCCACTAATCGTTCTTCACTCGCTAGGATCTGCAACTTCTAGGAACATGATATCTTGTATTTAGAGGTTTGATATAAATCGAAACTGTATTGAAGTTGTCCTCAGTTTTGATATGGTTTAAACGAGTGAACATATAATCAATGCGCTATTTACCTTAATATACCATATTTAGGATGCATTTGAATCCTGAATATTTCCCCTTATATTATTTAAAGAATCACATGTTGTGTTTGGGTCATTTATTACATATATATATTTATATACATTTTATATGGGAGCTTTGAACTCCTGAGTTATACTATCTATACAAGCGTTGTCAAGTTCCCATGATTTTTATGCCAGTGTTGCCGATCATCAGGCAGTGAGTCATAAAATGAATAGAAGAAATGCCAAACCAGTGATACAGAAGAACTTTTCTCAGGGCTTATCCTGAAATGAACACTTAAGATTATTTAAATATTCTTTTATTTAAGGTAATTTTATATGACTCTGCTAAGATATAATAACGTTTGATATTGTTACTGAAAATTTGAAAAATCTATTTCTTTTAATTCTATTATGAATATCACTGGAAAATTAGAGCAATAATTCGTTGAAATAACATTTTTAAGCACGTTAAACATTATATAAAACATGAATCTTTCATCACATTATTCTCTTTCTACGTTCCTGTTAATGAAGCCCTGAAAAATGTTTATATAGTATATCTCTTAGGAGTTAGTGAAGAGGTATAGTCAATATAATTTAAATATTACGATCGAGGATTATTTATTCCGAAGAACTATGATCATCTCTCTACCCATACTTGTGAAATAACATTATTTACATATAGTGCAATTTCCAAAGGAGCATATATAGTTTATGCCATGATATTTTTAATTTTACGTTTGGTTCGTCATTTTGTTAACAATCTTCGAATTTTAAATTTATTTGGGGGATACGTAAAACCGAAAGAACCCGTTTCCCACCATTTTTTGGCGACGATGTTTGACCGGAAAGATGGCGTGGGAGTAGTGTGGAGAAAGTTGACGTAAAATAAAAATGGCCGACGGATTATAAAAAAACACCATCGGGCATGTTTTTTAGAGGGCGTGGTTTAAAAAAATATTGACTCTTCTGCTTTTTATTGCTGAAAACTACGAGTGAAAAAACCTAAAAGAGTGAAAACAGTACATTCTGGTTAGTTTATCATTTTATTCACGATCTACTGGCATAGCTAGTTTGTAAATGGCAGTAATTCGGTTGAAGCTTTAAAATAGCATAGTTATTAAAACAATATAATCTCGTTAAATTTAATTTTCATTTAAAACTTCCATATCAACGAGATTAAGTAAAAAATATAATAAATACGATTATTTTTTGTGTCACCACGAAAGCGATTATATCTGTTTTTATCCAAGCAATATATCATAATGTCCAGGATCGAGCAACAAGTAAAATTCGGTCAATGAAATGAGTTCGCAATTAAGTGAAGAGTACACAAAAGATGGACACTTAGAAATATAATGGCTGTAATTTCATTACTACCTCAACATTAAATGATAATATTATTAAAGATGGATGATACATGGGCGTAACGATTACAACTAATCTAGGTCATCTCGGAGTAAAGGTAACGAGGAAAACCTTAGTTTATTTGTCGCTTCTGGAATAAAATCTAAAGGTGATCCTTGAATGACAATTGTAATTCCTGAAACGCTGTCATGGCTTATTTCCTCTTTAAAAATAAATCTCTTTAACATAGTACTAATTTGAGCTAATCCTAATTTAGACGCTACTTTTCTGAGATCTTGAGCGGCGATCCTGTTTAGCGGCCATTGTCTTGGTTTTAGCCTTCCACTAGGCATCACAGAACGTGGACGTTAGCGGGCGAAAGGCGTCCATGCAAAGGGGGTTCTAGATCGATATTCAAAGCTTGTTTTCTGCACGTCATTAAATCCGCAACGGACGAGACCCTGTCGCGGATAACTTCAGGAGCACACTTCCATCGTCTTCGTTTCAATATTCTCTTGCCGTCGATAAACAAGTTAAAACTGCCACACCCACCGAAATTAGTTTTATGATATCAAGGAAATTCGCCTCAAAAAGTTATTATAAAAAAAATAAGCCACCATTGTAAACCATATTGTTTTCACGCCGTTAATAAGAACTGTGTCAGGTGATTTTGGGAAAAAAATGCATCCTTAATTAATATTTTCGGTACTATATCTTAGGCGCCGTTGACCCGGAACTGATAAATCTCGGAACATTAAACAGTAATCTTCACAGAAACAAAAGGTGAAACACGAGTGTTACTTTTCAGAGAAAAAGAAGACCCGATCTCTTGTGTTGAAACAGCGAATTCGAAATTGTGAATTTAGCAATCCGGGGTATCTTGGAAAGATGCAAAATAAATTATTCATTCAGGCCAAGGGGGAAGATTGATCACCACTCACCATTTCGACGCGGGAATAATTTTATGGAGCCGGCTTTCACTTCACTAGTCGTCTTGGAAGCCCGGAGGTTAAGAAGCTCGGTAGATGCGGGGAACATATCGCTCCTGCAATCCAACGGGGGGCACAGAGTTGAGAGCGGCACAAGGAGATCAACTGGCAACCGAACACCCGATGCAACTGCCGATGTTACCTGCCGATGGGCCCAGATTCTGTGTGTTCTGACTGGGTAACACCCTCCCCCTCCCCATTTCCCTCCCAACACCCTCCCCCCCATCCCACCCCGCTTGCATGCACAACACCACCTCTTCACCCCCGCCCCTGAATCCGCACCCTGCGATATCCTCCTCACACTACGTTTCCCTTTCGATCCACCGTCAAACCTCCCTCCCCCCCCAAAAGCCTCCCCTCTCACCCCACCCTCTCTTCCCAGTCCCCGCTCATGGTGGACAAGTCTCCCACCCCACCTACTCGCCCACACAACAACACACATCTCCACACAACCTCCTTCCCCGCCGTCCCGGTTGCAAAACTGGGCGTTTGATTGCCGGTGGAGGGAGGCAGAGGGGGTAGGGAGGAGGAGGTCGGGTTTTCGTGGTCCAGTTCAGGATGGCTCATTGGTGACAAGCTTCGGCCATTGATTGTATTGTTATCACGTGACTTCTCCGGCTGTGTAGGGGGACGGAAGGGTCGGTTTGGGAGACGGCTCTCTCTTATACATATTTTTTCGCGGTATTCTTTCCCTCTCGATGCGGAGATCCCAAAGGCGGGGAGGGGAGTTCGGTGGGGGTGGGGGAAGTTGAATGGGTGGAGCCAGGGGGCTGGTCTCTGCTTGTTCCGCTTCCCCTTTGTGTGTGTGTGTGCCGGCTCCATCGAGAGCTGGTCGTAAACATTCGCGGCACTGGCCTGATGGAGAGTCGATACACCGAAACGTGTTCTCTCCTCCTCCTCCCTCCCTGGCTCGCCGCACGGCCGGCGGTGCCGCGTTTGGCTTGCGACGCGGGACGACCCGCGGGGAGAGTCGCTCTTCGGCCCGCGACCACCTCTGTCCCGACCCGGGCTTCCTTCCCTGCCCTCCATTGCCCGCGAGGGCGAAACTGTAAGAGGTGCCCTGCTATGCGCTCGGATAAAAATAATGCAGAAGCCATTTAATTAAATTTTTAATCAAGCAGGAAGGAAAGGTAAAATATTATATTCAAGTGTCAACAACACCCATCGCTTCTTGCTGACCGCAGATAATTACGTGATGTGACTTTTTATCTGCTCTCCTATTGAGTAAAAATTAGGATTTACTCTCAAATTCTCAGTTCACTGGTCTGGAAAGCGTTAAGGAAATCAGTACATATAGAAAAATATAGATTACGTATTAAATTAGATAGCAAATAACTGAGTATTTAGTGATTCATGTTAATTAAAGGCTGGTCATATTGGGTAATTATTTTAAATGGACTGCTGGTGAGTCGGAAACTGTATTCAATTAATATTTTTAAATACATGTGGTAAAGATTATATTACCATTAACTGCCAGTACAAGTAGTTAGGGAGTATCCCACCAGGCTGATCTTAAACCATGTAGCATAAAAAGATTTGCTTATCCAGGGCCTAAGGGATCTGAATTTGTTTCCGTTTTAAAGGCTACAACATCGTCATGCACCTTTGGATGTACGGGACAACCTGTTGTGGCTAGTTTTTTTTGTACTAGTTCCGCAGCGTCCCACTGGAATAGGAGTCGGTGTAAACTAGTAGGCAGACCATACACTCGTCAGTTGGAGGCTCTTTTACCAAATATGTTACCTAAATAACCTAATCTGGAGAACGGACTTTTTATAATTTATTTTTATTAACGGACTCATTTTATATGATCTCTATTTCTTAGAACCGCATTTTCAGGTAAAGTTTGACTTGCATCGGGGGTGTGCATATTTTTTTCCGAACCTTAAAATCATCCCAATATTTTGTTTTTGCCAAATTTTGCTACACAGCATGAAATTCCATTTGCGTAACTATGTAGTAATTTTATCAAAGTTTTTAAATAGAAATATATTTTTTCCGAAATACTCGACGCACGAAAAGGAAATTAATTGAATTAAGTAACATAAGTAAGGAATGAGCTAAAATGAAATGAATGAAATAGAATGTATCTTGAACTTGTTTTTTTTCGAGTCATAAGCAACTGAGTGCATTTAGCACGTTATATGAACTTAATTTTAACCGAACGATAGCTTCGAATCTGAAAAATTTCAGTCAAGAATACCTTTACAATTAAGTTTTGTAATCGGCTGCTCAAATATAATTAGGAAGTCATACTTTGGAGAACTCTAGATAGAATATTTTTCGGAGCATAGCTGGCCAATTTCTACAATCGTTGTAGCCTCCAGGACTTTCTAAGTTCATTGACGATTGACCTTCCCGATTCTAAAGTCACATATTTAGTTCAGTTACCCTAAACATTTAGAGAGGTTAATCTAATTTTATGGCATTTGAAATTACATATTCCCCAGCCAATATATTCATACTTCCTAACACATATTCCTTCATTTCTTTTTTACCATCCATTTCATTCTTATGCTTTCTCTGTAACTTCTTCAATCGATTTCCATGAGTGGCACTCTTCGGTAAACTACCAATCTCCTCGATCTTCCAATTAGTTGCCCTTTTTTCCTTCTGAAAATCGTTTTCCCCTTACCAAAAATATCAAATTTTGAAGTATTTTAAAAATTTCAAGTATTTTCAAGTATCAATCAATTATTTTCAGCCATCAGGTATCAGCCATTTTTCCTATGTTTATCTATTATTTTTTATCATTTTTCCATAGTACGAGTATATCGTATATCTCCTTCTCTGCAATCTCCTTTTTCTAATATTCTGGTGCTCTATCATCTATTTGTCTTAGCCCGTTTCAGCAATAGAAAAATAAATGCAATTATAAGTTATAATAATCATTATTCCCTTCTTGCATCCATAAATGTAAGCTAGTCTATATTTTTTCAGGCTGTATTTACTTATTATCCTGGTCTGCGGAATATTACGTGGTTGTTACGTGCTTCTCTCATTGCCAATGATCATGTCGGCTGACTATAAAGAGTATTCATTTGTTCCATTCTGTTTTATATGAGTCCCGTTATAAGAATGTATAAATTCGAATTCAGTCTTTCTTTTATGGTTAATTTTTTGTTTAACTTAAGGCTGATCCTGTTCATTCCATTTTCTATTTAGGTCAGTTTCCCTGTCAGATAATACTAACTCTCTTCATTGGAAGTTTTTTCGTCTGTACATGGAAGTATTTTTTTCTCTACCCAACAATTGTGAACAACACTTTAATTTTTCATAAATTTTAATAATTTATTTTTAGTTTTCATAGTTATTATCAAAGGAAACATTGATTGAAACTGGCTCTTTTGAAGGTAAATACATGGTGGCATGATATTTTCTTTCCGAGTCTGTAACTGTCTGAGTCTGTCTGATTTATGAGTAGAAAGGTTTGAGGCGTCACGTTGTGGAAGCTATTCATATCGGAAAAGAAAATTCTTTGTTCTTCCACAGACATTTCATAATCTATATGTGTGGAATAATGCGGATATATATGGAAGAACAGAGTATTTTCTTTTCCGATTGATTTAGGAGCTTACAAATTGAGTCACTTATGCAGAACCCTAAGTTTCCAGAACGTTAAATATGCTGAAAAATATGGTTGTTTATCCACTCATATTTTAATTTTAGCAATGATAATGGAAATGTGGTTATTATCGCATTAAATTACTAGTTCATGTCTCACATTAATGTCTCAAAAATAATGAACAAGAGGTATATGAATTTTTGTGAACCTTTTCCGATGTTCATGTACAGAGAAATAATCAGAGCTTTTTAAATGCTCTTATTGTTAAAAATAAATATCTTGAATTTCTCCATAGGAAACATTGTCTTTCCTAACCTTAGAATACGGTCTCTGTGCTATTTTCTTTCTAAATCTGTGATTCATTTAAAAAATGAAACACTGATTCTAATTTGAAAATTTTATTCATTGATATTTGGCAGTGTATTTTAAACTTAATTTAAGGGTGATATGATACAAAATCTGTCTATTCCTGGATCATATTTTAGTGTCACCGGATTAGTAACCATTCGTATCATGTTATCATCAGGGACCCTTTTCTGTTTCCTACTTGGGTCTGTGACAAATACAAAGGATATCAACAAAAAGTTCACGAGAAACCCACATGGTGTACCATAGTTTCCAATATTTTTCCCTCTCAGAAATATGAAATCAATAATTATATTGTGAAAATATATACATTGTTTAGACAAACCATTGAAAAATAAATAGTTCTCCTAATTTCAGTGTCGTTGATAATGGTAGTTGAAGTAATATCTAACTGTAAACTCATGCAAATACCCTTTACGTGATATAGTGGCTTTGTGCCTCTCGGCGGAATGAGAGCCCAGGGCACCCGTTTAAGGTTTTTCAGTGGTTCATTTCGCACCGGAATAGGCATCAACAGTTTCTTATTTGAACGAAAGCAATGATCTTTAAGCCATTGTATATTATGTATATTTTTTGGTGGAATTATTTCAACACTTATGTTAAAGTCCTGAAGGTTAGCAAAAATAAAACTTATGTGCTCTCTTCATTAATAGTGCATAGGTATATATAAATTGTGGATACTTTTATAATTTACAGTGTGTAATTCTGTGCCATGAGCTGTGTTCTATATTTTGAATGAGAAGCTTCACAACTGAACATAACACGGTCTTCAACAAGCTTTCATTCTTTTTAAAATTTCATTCCTTGATTACCTGTACCAATTCTCTCTTTTCTCCAATGCTTCGTAGTACTTCCTCACTCTTTACTCTATCCTTCTAAGTATTTTCTTCCATCATCTTCCAGATTGACATTTCGAAGACCTCTATTCTTTTTACTTTTTGACTTGAATGAGAATTGTAGCAAACCGGCAAACGGTAACAAACAATTTTTGGTTCTGTTGTTTATTTATTTATTCAGGATTAGTCAAAGAACAGCAATATTTGGCCTTCACATCGCATTAGTAACAATGATAACAGTAGATAAAACGACAAATACCCAGATCCTAGGTGGAGGAAATCCTACCCAAGCGGGAATCGAACCCGCGACTCTTTGGTTGGCAGGCGAGAGGGTTACCGCGCCGCAATTGAGGCCGAAAGATGCGAATGTTTTTCCGAACATTTTTCTGAAACTAAACTAAATTTACGCTCCCAGTAAACATTCTCCAATTAATGTTGAAATATTCGCATTTGATACCAAAAAATATTTTATTTTTTAAGGTAAGCCAAAGTTAAGACTCATGGGAAGCACTGATTACTCTTCTCCTCCACGCATAGCTGCTTCAATTTAATATAGTTTGTAACAAACTTGGCATTGTTCTCTCTTAAATCAGTGTTGTCTTTCATCTCTGAACGGAAATATCCGTCAACTTCCGGAGGAGTTAAAACGCTATTTTCAATTTTTAGGAAATCGCCTAAGAGCTTCTTTGTTTATTCCAATGTTTCAATCGTTCCTAAATTTCACCTTTCCACATTATTTTATTTCCCCACGCCCAAAAGCAGACCTACTAATTTTCTAATGGATACTTATTTTTATATATCGCATACGGATATTATGAGGCATTTTACATCAAGATGCAAAAATTACCACTTTTTTATCAGCACCTGTTCCTGATCCTGTATCTGTTTTTTGTCCTTTATGACCCAATTTGATTCACACTTCTTATACAGTTGTTCCTAGTCTTTCCGTCTTTCTAATGTCGTAACTCATTTCTACTAGAGAAAATTTTCATTTGAGCTCTCTTGTGATGACAACCGACTACAATTTCTGCATTTAATCTACGTACATTCGGTTGACGAGCATTTACTGTCCTTTAGGTACCTAACACAATGTACAATTAACAGTTAAAAAAGTAAATTGCTTAGTGTATTTAGTGATCTAAATTTATTAAATAACAATTAATTTCATGGATAGCTATAGCCCTTGACTCTTTGATTTATTGTTTCATTAAAATGTGGGTGGTAAAAGTTAGTGTTGTAATATTGCTAGCGATTACGGAAGTTCCTGCGAACCATTTAAATTTTTCAGTACATGTCCATCTTTTATTCAGTCCTATATTTTGTTCCTTTGCATCAATTTCATTATTCCTTTCTTAAAGGTATTTATTAAATCCAATTAAATAAAGGAGAAAATGTTTATAATTTTCTGCAATTCCGTAGATCATTTTCTGTAATTATATAGTTCGTATACTCTATACCGCAGTAGTGACTGAAACTCCCTTATTTTTCAGCACCCGGACTGATTTCTTGTTTACTTTACAACAAATTATCTGGTGAGGAATCTTAATTTTAAGTTGTGCTGATTGTGTAACAAAATAAGCATAAAATTTTGATTTCTTTTACTCAGTCTTTTGATGAAAATAAATTTACGGAGCGATGTCATTATTTTCCAAATCAGAAAAGAGATTATATTATAATTGCATATAGTGTTTCACGGTTTTAATTTGGAAACATCAAAATGTATTTGAACGATTTTCAACACACTTGTGATATTATCGAATTCGAAAAAACCCATTCGACATACGTCATAGTCAAAGAGAAAAAATATTTATTTCAATTTCTTTTCATTTGAATAGGACGTGGAAGAGATTCTAAGTCCGGCGAAGTACAGTTGTAGACAAGTTTGTAGAATATTTTGATAGTTGCGTGGAATTCCTCTCTACTCTCCAAGAGAAAAATGTTGATCGCCAGCTATACGGGCTATCATTCGTGATTTCAAGCCAATTTTGGCTAGTAAATATCATTTATTTTGTCTCTTTCATATGAATATACATTCCCATAGCTAAATTGTATTCTTGTGCCGATGAAATCTGTTACATGAAGCATACATCTATAGTCAGAATTCTCTTTTCCAGTTTTTTCACTTTGCTTATCCTAAAAAAATAACCGTTTTTTTGGAACGGGTTTTACTTTTCCAGCATCTAAATCAAAGTTGTCAAGTGTCAATAATTTATTTTAAGCTGTGTGAAATTATTTTGGAAATTTCGAGGTTACATTTTACGCTATCTTAGAGTTTTGGAATTTGGTAGAATTCTCTTTTGAAATCCAGATTGATTTTAAGTGTTGATACACATAGATATCCCGTTCAAATCTCTGAGTAAACTATAGAAATATTTTCCATGGTTTTTACCTTAATAATTACCCCGATCATTTATATCCATGCATCAATGTTATTACCTAATTATAGCTAATATATGAAGGAATAAATTTTCAAAATGTATCACAATTCATTGTAAATGCATTCACTTATTCTGTTTTCATAGGCACATTTTAGTATTTAAATTTGAGAGGTATGTGGAGACAGGGCAGATTTGAGCTAAGGTATGTGATGACTAATAATGAAAAGGTTTTGTAGTAAACCTCAGTAATCACCGGAAGAAAATGTAACCTAGGTAAATTTCTTTCGAATGTTCCTCCATTGGGCTCGGCTCACCACCTTCAACAACGTTTGATAACCAACACGCTTATCGTCTTCAGCACCTCCAAATACGTGAAGAGGAAGAGAGGAATTTCTTCGGGACATCAGCTGTGAAACTGCCCGGTGAAAGTGTCTTTCATGATACGCATGCGTATTCAAACGTAAAATCATGCTATCACCTTAAATTCTTTACACATTATTCTCATAGCTTTTTTATTATAAGGGTAAGAGGTTGGATGAATAATATTTAAAATATGAAACTACGAAAACGTATTTCGCTCATCTAATAGTATATTACTTAGCCTCCTTATGGTTTATACTCTAAAAAAGGAGAAAATACCATAGCCTACAAATTTGCATGGATCTCGGATGAGTTTTGCGAGAAAATATGACAAAATTTGACTAAAACTAAAGGACTTTATCGTTACAGAATATCAATGTGTAGACATTAGCGTAGGATTTCATGGTGTTGTTTTGGCGCTGCCTCTACCCTTCTCGTGCACCACCACAGCCTATGATGCTCAGGTATTGTCTGTTAATCGTCCAAGTATCACCATCTTCATCATAATTACGGGAAACTAATCCATTGCCTGATCTGTGTTAGCTCATCATCGTGCTTTCCGCCAAGATTGTCATTCATTCATTGCTCCTTGTGTTGATGTAATCCTCCATACGCTTCTAGTAATTTATGTATAGGCTTCCTTGATAATTGCTCCCTTCTATGGTACTTACGATGAATGGGCTCATATAACTATCGTCGGACGTGGTAAGTCCAATTAATGTTCCTCTTCTTCTTGTGTTTCTCCTCCATAGGTACCTACCTCATTTCACCAACTTTTCGAAGTACTTCTTCGGGAGGGCGATAACGAATCTGAAAATGTATCTGAAAATTTTTCTGACCGAACTCCGTCTGTCAATTATTAATAGAAATGCAATATTAAACTATTATCAAAAATTGTCATAAGAGGTAAAAAAATTAAATAGAGTCATCATATTATCTGATAATTATAAAATCAAAGGATGAATTATCAAAATTAATATTCCCTTATCGAACACGTGCTGTTATTGTAAATTTAAAAATAAGTAGAGGTTTTTCAATGACTAGCTTGTTAATCATGACTTAAAAGTAAATCATATAACTTGAATTATAACCTATTAATAGCCTATAACTTACTCAAATACTGCCACAAAAAATACGATGCCTTAAAAAACAATCCCAGGAAAATCTTACCAATTTTAATCTCATAGAAAATATTCCTAAACTGTAATATTTATGATTTTATGACTCACATAAATTTGGTATTATTGGTAATATTTCGAGGTATTGCTATACCACTCAGGAAGGTCAAAAAATAAACATTATTTTTGAAATTTTGTCATCTACCTTCAAAGGAGGAATTTAGAAAGAGATAATAATTGCTAGCGTATCATAAATACTACTTTTAGCATAAAATAATTTTTTCTAATATTCTCGAGACAGGTCTTGATGTGCTCCAATCTCGAGCTCTTCAAATACCTAGGATTGACTATAACTTCTGCTCTTTGCTGGCATCAGATATTAGAGTCGCCCACTTATGTTGCGCGATATTTCGGAACACGGTCATATATTTCCTAGGAGAAAATTTCCGCACTGAACCGTGACGACTGCGAGCTGCTAATTGCAGGGTAGAATCCTTTGAACGAAAGAAGCGGACGTCGGAAGCGACTAAAAAAAGAGAGCAGAGAGAGATGGAGGAAAAAAAGACCTTGGGAGGGGCGGCGTCAATCAAAAAACGCAATTATCGTCATACGGGTCACCATTGCGACGTCGAAGCACTCGGGCGTGCACCCAGGGTACGTGCGGGGGATGTTTGCGATCCCGCATAACGGCGAATTTGAATATATGCGTCCCGTATCCCCCTCCCCTCCCGTCTCCCTCGACGTTCAAAAAGTCCCTTTCGCGCGCATTTTTCCCATCGTCCATCCCTTCCACGCGATGTAAAAATGGGCGGTTCTTAACCGCTCGCGAAAACCAAACCTTTTTCGCCAACGCAGTACGCATGCACCCCGGCCGACCGATTTTGCTTTTTCCAGAAAGTTCCGGGCGCCGTTAAAAAGTGGCGCGCCGTGCGCTTTTAAAACGTCATCCCAGCTCGTGCCGACATCTATGGGCGATGCCCATAGCTACTTTTAAAATGCGATTTTTTTCATCCTGTCCGAAATGTTTCGTTGGAATTTTTCAGGTCGGCCGCTAGGGTTCTCTGCGCTCGAAGAATGCAGGGTCAGGTAAGGGTGGTTACCCGACGGCCTGATTGCCAACAGAGGGCATTGCCGGCATCCGTTAATCCCTTGCATCCCGTAAGGTCTACGCGACATAAGACGCCGGGAGATTTCTTAAGAAACACCATTAAACAAATAAAATTCCACTTCAGCATGCAATAGAATGAATTGGACTGGGAAAATATTATTGAATATTAGATGATTTAAAAACATGAGTATATTTTAACATCTTTCTTAAAAATGGGAATTGATGAAAAATACCGTTTGACAACCTTAAAAATATGCTTATTCAGTTCAAAGAATGTCAAAACTGTGATCCAATAACACTGTTTACAATTTTTAGCGAAAATAGGGAGAGTTTTATATTAAATGTTATGTCATATCATTCCCACTTCGTTATTTTGATTAGAAGCTGCTTGTTTTTAAAGGATAATAATCCAAGATACGCTTTATAAACTATTTAAAAAATTTTTTTGATTAGGATTGCGTTAATTTTGGTGTACATTATAATATTTCCATTTCACTATCTTTGCTGTCTATTTTGTACAAGAATCATGAGTAACTTTTGCAATGGATTCTCATTGTTATTTTTTGTTGTTTAATTGGATTTGTGTTACATATTACTGGACTATAATGTACATAAATAATTGGAGGGATTATGTAGAGAAAATTAATCGAAGAAATAATTAAACTCCAGGACTTGTGCTATAGGTCTCGCACCCTGGCTCGCTGGGACGGGATGCCGGCGATTGAGGCGGGAGCTACCGGGGATCGACTCCCGTTCAGGCTCCCTGAAACAATTTCGCCTATGAAATAGTTTTCATTGTCAATTTCATATTTTTCAATTCTATAATAAAAACATCAGCAAGATATGACTACATATTTTATCAGAACGGAAAATATGTGAAGTGATTCAGCTTTATAAATGAATTGTCTGCAGTTGCATCCCTAATTGATTTTTTCTCTTTGTGACGCTTACGTTTAACATGCTCATGAAACATAGCACCACTGTTTCAACAGTTTAATGTTTTGTACAGATATCTTTGCAACTGAAAATAATTTTACCTCGGAATATACAGGGAACTTCGTATGATGATGTAACAAATACACACAAGTAAAAGAGGAATGCAAATAACTAGAAAATTCCTATACGTCAAGCAAATAAAACGTATACCTAGTACACGCCAGCACAAGTACATTATCCAAATAATCAGTTCATAAGATTGCACGTATTTTGGGTTTTCTAATCCGTGTATTCTCCCTTTCATTGCAAACCATTCACGAACACAATTTTTTGAAAATTCATTGAGTGTTTATAAGTTCACATGTTTGAGAAAAACTTACGGGTAGTTATTTGTATTTTATCTCTAATTTATTCTATATAATTTTATCCTTGTTTAATGCTTTGTGAATTTTAGTTCAAATATTAGCCGAATTCAGAAATATAATTCACACAATGCCTTGTTTTCCCCACGATAAATAACCAAGCATTGCCCAAAGGAAGACCGGGATGGCGAGGTGATATACGTGTGCGTAGGGTTTCTACGATTGTGCCAAATTGCACTTCTCAACCTTCAAACTTCTATAATTTCATTGACTCTGTTGGAACACTCGTGCCTCAACGATTTCTTAGATTTCCATTCTCCATTTTCTTGATGGGCTTCCGCACTAACTATTATTGAAGGGTCCAATTTTCTACCATATTTGACAATCTGTTATCTCTCTCACATGCTAGGTGCCCGTAATACAACAAAATCGTATTTTTAAATAAAATTACCCGTTACATTTCTGTTTACATTCATTATTGTTCTGATTGCCTCATTACTTACGTGCAATTTTCTTCGTATCCTGGCACTTCATCCTCAGAAGTTCATTTCTAGAGATAATAATATTCCCTTATACGATGGAATATATATATATATATATATATATATATATATATCCTACCCCTCGTATATCGTATTCTTCTTCTTTATGCCAGCAGGGTAATGTCTTCGCCCTCAAATTCAGAACTTGCGAGTTTGATTCTCGCGAAGGTGGATTCTCTCCACCAAGGTCCAGGTATATATAGTATGTAATTGTCTTCAATGCAATATATAAGGGTTAGGTAGAAGAAGGGACTATAATTCTCATTCTCGCACAATTAAATCAATAATTAAATAAAGTAAATATTTCCCAAATTACGTACCCATAAGTGCAGATATGTGTGCTCCCCTGTCTAATTTGAATGCAGGAGAATTTGTTTTATTTATTATTCAGTCAATCCAAAATATTAGAATGGTATTGTCTAATAATTTCTCATCACTGTTATATTTTATTAGCTTTACCTACATTCTTCCCACATTTATTATCTGCACCTAGTGTTACATTCCAGTAGTTATTTGAAAGACGAGAAATTTTTATAGTGCTTATCTTTTAAGTAAAAGAGGTACGAGAGAGCATATTCATTAGAATTTCTTGGGTTCTGAAAGTTTTTCTTAACTTTTTTTCAAATGGTTTCCTATTTATATAATCAAATATTATATTTTTATTTTGAGTTTCATTTGAAATTAAAGGAAGCTATTAGAAAAATAGAACATAGGGGTATTAATCAAACGCGCTGTCAGTTTACATGCCAGGCAATTTATCTATTACAAATATCCTTAGCTTTTTTAAGTGGCATCCCTTTTTACCTAATCATATACTGATGATTGAGGTTCATCTCCGTCACAGAGAAATGAGTGAACCTTATGACAGTTACCCAATGCACAATAAGGATGAAACATTTTATAAATTACAAAATCAGATGTGATGTGGTGGAACTGTTCCATTATAATAAAGACGGAAAACTCTTGCGATGTTTCATATGATTGAGATTTATTTTCTACTAGTTTCTAGACTAGTTTTGTTGTACCAGATCATTTTCAAGTGATACTCTCGCTGCCAAGAGTCCAGCATACTCGAAAATAAATTTTTATTAATTTGAAAATTGCAAAAGTTGTTCGTCTTTATCACATTGGAGCTAATTTTAGGTACTTTTGTCTATTAAATTTTGTCACGTAGGTCTTTTAATTTACTTTTCCTTTGTATGTATGGAATGAAAGAATATGAAAATCCTAAAAAATACTGTAAAATTCTTCGCGATTAGGATATTAAAAATTAGATAATGATTACAGAAGGTCGTTGACCAAAGGAAGACCGTTGTTTACGAGCAAGAGAGTTTTCTCTTGCGGCGATTATATGCCTATGTATCTTTGCCTAAGTACAATATTCCAGATTAAGATTAAGCTTCTCAAAACTGAGTCTTAAACCGCAAGCACATTATTAAGAGACGGCCAAGAGGTCGCTGAATATACAGCCTGCAAAACCTGGAGATTGTCACTACATCTGCTGCTGAAAATCACTCTAAATGTTGTAGTCTTTAATTTAAAGAATCTGTTAAAACATATTAGTGCTTTGAATGAGGAAAATATGTATGTCATTTATATATTTCCATAAACCTTGATTTACGTTTACTCAAAAGAAAAAAATTAAACGTTTGCTGTTTAGCAATAAGATTTTAAGGCTAATGAAGAGTCCAGTCATGTTATGTCATTTTTCTTTTTTACTTACTACAAATAATCTGTCATTTTTGCCGTCATTATATTTGACAATAAAATGGAATAACATAGTTGTTTTCTATCAAAATGTCTGAATTTATTCAATGGAAAAGTAAATTAAAAGATGGAACGATAATGTACATGTATTGATATTTCCATTCTAGTACAATATTATACGTGAAAACCGATTCTAAATTTAGCATAGTGGCGGAGTAGGTTAAGAAGAATTTGAACGTAATGTTAATGCAATAAAGAAAAGGTATTGGTGACGAGCTTGGAGTACTGTAATTAGAGCTGAAATACAGGGAATAAATTATTTTTTCCAGATTTATTCTAGTTAATTTTGGGAAAAATTTTGTATTCAGAGAGGTGAGAATGTAACTAACTAGAGCTGGAACGACGTGTCTTGGGAAGGCCAGGATGGAAATTAATTTCCTTAATACATATTTTAAGTAATAAATTTAGAATTTTATTCCTTCCCAAGAAGTATATAAAAATCATTCCAAGGTATTTTATTGCCTTACTATTGAAACTTTACAGTTGCTTTGATCTAAGAGTATGTTTATTATGACTTGAGAAATTGCATACAATAAAAATGTTGTACGTAAATTTACAATCCGATGTGTTAACGTATTTTTATCGAATCCCTATTTTTTATAGTTCTCTTAATAAATTTTGGGAGCTACCTGCAGCGTTGATTTTCGTCTTCTTTTCTGATTTATTTTGCAAGCCATGTTTGTTTAACTGTTAACTGCATACAGTTTGATTTTATCATTATTTTTCATAATGGGAATATTGGCGTTACAATAATTTGTTCCCTGCTTCTATTTATTGGTAAAACCCATAAAAACGCAATTTTTTAAGCCCTTGACTATTTTTAGCAGATTGGTATTTCCTTGATCTTACTTTTGAATCAATTTCTGATGAATTCATAGCGTCCCATCAAGTGTATAATGAACTTGGTCCTTCCCTTTGATTGATTATTTATTATCTTGCTATTAATTAACACCTATTAGTTCCTAGAGCAAAACACTATCTCAAGAACCTGATTTTCAATGTATAATACCGGAAATGTACTCTCGATAACTGTATTTAGGCCCTCAAAAATTTAATTTTACGGAACATTCTTGTTCCTAAGGCATGTCATCTCTGAAAGAACGCTCTAAATTTTTTATTGAAAAATTTTGCATAGTAACCAAGTTTTATAGAATATTTAACAAATGGTGATGACAAAGTATGGTCATTAATAATAAGTGCGGTGTCTGTGCATGTGCATCGTACATTTCTTCATTCACATATTTTAGCTCTGAATTTGTAAATGTGTCTGTGACAGCTTCACAATTTCTCTGCCTATTATGTCTCTCTCTAATGTGTATTCATTGTTTAAATTGCCCGTAATATCTTAGTTATTTCCTTAGATCGATATTACCATCAATTTTATTAATTTTTATAGATATATTTCCAAATATCGGTAGAAATTCCAAGAAAATGGATGCAAATTCGAATGAGCAATTACTTGTATTTGACATGAATTCAAATATAATACTTCATCAAGTATTATACCATTTTAATATCAAATGTTTAAACGAATATTAAGTGCTACTGAATTTTATTGCCATAAGTTAATTTTATATATGTAGCTATATACCTTGGAAGAAGACATTACACTATACTACATTAAATAGCTTGTTCACATCGTGTTACTGGATCATCTTATGTTATACTACTCTCGGGATGGTTTGTAGGAGCTAAGATGTTCTCAAGCGATTAATCCGTTCAGTTTTGAACGCGTTCTTCCAACCAATTTTTTAATTTCATCTTACCTTTCTTTCGTAGTTATTACAGACAACCTTCACTAGAAAATAATTAGATAGAATTGTCTTTGTTATTTTACTAGTGCCTTGCAAATAATTGCCTCTTCTGCTCCTCCACGAGGTATTTACCCCTTTGAAACCCAGTGTTACCAAGTTATTTCCATCATTCTTATATACCACTACTAATATAATTTAATTTTGAGCTTCATGTGGTTCATGTTAATTTTCTAATAATTATGATTTGACTTGTGCCGTCAAATAATTCTAATAGAGTGACCATGTCGCATAACTGCACCAATTTATTCTAAAATTCTCCGTGTTTCTATATAAAAAATTTTTTGGCTGGAATATTTCCCGAAAAATAGTGAACGAATTAGATCTGTTATTTCCATCCATCCGTCTATCCATCTTACAAGACACGCAATTACCTATGAATGATTTCTCCAAATTTATTTCACCAATATTACTGACTAGTTTATATTATTCTTCTCGCCTGCAGTATTTCTAATCTGATATTTTTGATTCAGAGAGAACACTATCGCGAGAGTCTATGAAAACAAGAGGAATTTTTAAACTCATCCTTAACCTGGATTTATAAATTCATATTGTATTACGTAATTTACCTTTGTTTTCTATTATAAAGGACACCTAAATGTGAAAATTGATGATATTTTCTTCATTTATTGAATAAATTATGCTTCTACTTATCCTGTCGAAACAATGCGATTACACTCAACACTTAGATCCCTTCTATAGTGAAATACTTCTTCATAACTTTGCCACTGTACTTCAATATTGATTGGAATTTCCTGTTTTCTGAATTTAATATACCTTTTTTTAGACACAGCTTGATTTTAACGTCATTTTTTCCATAAAGTAAGTTTTATCAATTAACATTTTTATTAATGCAGTTATTCGAATTAAATAAAACTTATCAAGAGATTTTCTACAATTTTTGAGCAACATTGACGTACCGAAAAAGCTTAATTGTTTTATCTTTGATAACTAGCAACGTGAATCCCTGAAGATGAACCCATGTACCATCTTGGTGAGGTTACTTAATAAAATTAAGGGTTTATAAAACTCATTTAATCATGTGATCTAAGAAAATCCCAGTATCAGTGCAGTTGTAATGATTAGAGCATTCAGATGGAATGAAATCTATATGATGTGGTTATCATAGTGGAATGAGTAATTAGATATTTAGGAGAGAAAGAGTAAGAAGAAGTGTTCTTATTTTCATATCTAACTTATTGCTTCAGGTTATCAAGGATCAAATTGGCATGCTGCCTAGATTAGGTTGAACCTATCCTTTGGCGTCTTTGAATTTTCAATGTGGTGCTCAACAGTCTGTACGATAAAATTGTGTACCTGGATTCCCTAGTACAACTCGTGATTAGTATCAAAAGTTGTTCCTTAGCCTCATATCTCAAGTGTAAATAATGCTGAAATATACTCAGAAGTATTACTTAATTATAAATTCTACTTGAAAAGTTTCTCTCTAGTTTATGCACAATAATAAATAACCTCTTACGAAATATAGGCACATGTAATAGTTTCTCATGAGAGACATACTTTTTTGTGCAGTGACCATCTTAATAATTTAAATACGATGATCTCTGATAGATTTTTAAGGCCAAAAATGACTCCTTTAGTGGATTCTCTCCGTATTTTCAAGGTCTTCCCAGTTTCGTGTAATTCTCAAAGTAAATTTCTACTCGCACAGAGTTCAATGTTTTTGTAACATAATACTCCATTATTTGTCATCCAGTGAATTGTTTCAAGGTGGTAACAGGATTTTTGTTGTTAAAATACCTTCTTTTCTGGGGTATTTTACTCATAATTGTTTCACAAACTTTCTTCCTGTAGTCAATGTACAGCCTTCTGTACGTAATAGTAATACAAAAAAGAATGTTATTTTCTCAGGCCTATTAGTACGTTAGTTATTTACTTCCTTCTTCTTCTTCGTACGGTATCGAATTGAATTTATTACTCTTTTCGGGATTTTACACCTACATCATTGGGCGAGGAGTGTTTAGGAATGATAGAGGGAACTTTAGACAAGTGAGGCAAGGAAAGGAAAATAATTTAATATTAGACAGGATAAAAGTATAACACAGGTATAAGCGGATTTTAAGAAAGGTTTATATTTATACAGGATGTAAGATTTTGTCTTCTGCAAGGCCGTGAAAAGCATTCGTGCTAAGTCAGTGCCCATCCAAAACCTACTTTAAATGGTAGGAAACCAAATGTTGCCACCATTTCCTATAATCTTGTTGGTTCATTATAAACTCGTGTAGTCTTCAAATGTTACCTGTCAGCAGTAAAGCACGGCATACCAATAGCTTTTTTTTGGGCGCCAAATAAAATTGGATTTTCGATGTCCGTTAGCTCTCTGTCAATTTGAAGATATAGGGTAAGAATACTCATTTTCGGCCTTTGTCAAGGCTTTCGGATTCTCCGTCAATATATTTGCTATCGCAGGACGAATATTTATCAACTCTATGGTCGGTGTAGTTGGAGAGACCAAGCTCACCTAATACTAAGCTAAGAGGCGCATGTAATTCAGTCACCGGGGTATTGAGATGTGCCTGTTATTTTGCTCTGTACCACCAATGGCTTTCTAGGAGTGCTGGTACCCGAAAAAGTACACAGTAGGGGTGAAGCTTAGAGTTCCCAGGAATTAAAATCTGGTCTGGTCTGAGGCCCTATGATCAGTTGTCCAATACTTTATGCCGCCATTTCCCATAAACGAAATGCGCTTCATCGCTAGACTACGGAATAGTGTCGAGTTGCACTGAGGTTGAGACTGAACTGCAAGCAACATTACATTCACCCAAATTCTGAGCTCAATTCTTGACAACCATCATCGTCTAGGGGTGTAAGTGAAGGCTAGAGTATAAAATTCGCCACACCGTTATAGTCGAATCTGATTCTGAGCGTTCTGGGCCATGAGCAGCAGCATGTGTCCGCGCAGAGCGCGATGGAGACTCTCCAATGGACTTGCCCACTGCCACGATCCTTTCAGGTGTCCGCACAATTTTGGGTCGCCCAACTGGATTTCTAGGAAGTGTAGATCCTGTCGCCCGTGCACTAGTAATCCATTTTCTAATAGTTTTGGCATCAGGAAACCTGTCATGACGAGTCAAAACAAATATACAACAACCGCTTACGAAAAGCCATCTGCATCGCCACCACCCAATCCTTGTTTTTAAAGAACGCATCTACGACAAAGCTTAAATTTTTACCAGACCCATGCATTGAAATAAATATAAATGCGTTATTATTTGCAGGTAAAGCTACTCCTCTTATTTCGCTATTTTACCTGCATAATCTTCAGTGATTTAAAAAAAATAAGGAGTGCATTCTGTCTTACCCTGTAACTGTTATGTAATCAATACTACTTGTATATCTCCCATCTGTCCTTAAATCAACTTTGAAATCACATCTTTATCATTTCTTTCTACCAAATCCCATATCTTGTTAGTATGTATAATGAAAACACAAAACTTTTTGAATAAATTCTAGTATAAAAAATAAGTTCCAGACATAAGGAGTCATTTTTGTCAAGTAAGTAATTTCAATTGATAATGAATGGCGAAATAACTCTTCTTGAATGTTGAGGAAAATTAGAGTAAGTGGAATAAATTTTGCAGAGGAAGTAATTTAAGTACTTCATGAGATCACGATTTTGAACCAATTTGAAAGAGGTAAATATTTTTATTCTCCAAATTATTTCTAGCCTTTAAACAGATCTTCACATTACTTCCTCGTATATCAGTGCATTTAGTTAATCAATTCTTATATATGCAATAAAATTCATAGATTTCATGTGATAAAAAGTGCGAAATTTATCTGGATGTAAATTACTTTATTAGTTTGGCATATTTTACACAAAATATGCATTTTCATTTTACCATGAATATGATAGCAATCAATTGGTATATAAGTTGAGCCGCGGAGGCACTCTAATATCATGACTAGGAATTCATTACAGCTCCTGTTTTAATCTTAAATAAAAAGAAGGTGTCGTAAGAAAATATATTGTTTCGACGAATTTATCATATGTACGATAAAACTAGTCGTGAATGCTGACCTATAAGATTATATTCAAGGAAAAATTAATTTTTGATGATCATTGATAAAGATTTCTTAGATATACCTATAGCTTGTATGTATTTATATGGTGAGAAGAAAGAGAAAAGCGTTTAATTAATTTATTCTTCAAGTTGAATTGTTCCAAGACCTCGCATGCGGATTTTATCTACTATGCTTTTGGCATATTTTCACATAAATGTATCCTATTAGTTCCCTCTTACTTTGAGCACATCTTCTGGTTTTATCTCACTTCGTTATAACATGAAAATTATTCAGTATATGATTTTTAAATACACGGTTATCCATATTTATTCATAACTTTTCATGCATTCCAAAATCACGTCTACTTTAATACCATTGCAGACTTTCGGTTATCCCAGAAAACTGATATTAATGATTTTACAATTCGATATTCCATGAGGATCAAACTTAATATGGAAGAGAGATTAAATATTTCGGCCTCAAATATCAATTTGTACCTGTGCTACATATTAATTTAACTTATACTACATATTAATTTAACACCAGCTTTTAGAGTGCCTAGATAACAAATTAAGTTATCACTGAAATGCTATTTGGGTCCCTTCGCTAAAGTAGCCTTATAGCCTTCCATTTCCTTATTTCATTAAAGATGCTTGTGCTTATTTATTGTATTCTTTTTCTGAAAATTCTTGCACAGACGAAGTATTCTATTCATTCCTGCTATATTCCTTTCAGTTATAGTCAATAGTTCATCAGTGTTTTTCGAATCAGTATTTTCCCTTATTTAAGAGTGCATGCCTAGTCCAAAACGCCACCAAAATAAGTGGTTAATTTCCGCAGTAATATTTTGGAAGCAGGTATCTAGCCTTTATTGCTGAACTATGTACCTTAACAATCTTTGAATAGTTTCACTCATTTTTTATTCCATGAATATTATTTGCGTATTGGCAGTATATGTTCATAGGTTTTCCAAAGTTATAGGTTGAGACAAAGAAGATATTGCAATAAATTCGTTTCATACTACCTGATCAAATGAATGAAAATGGTACTGAATTTTTTCAACGATTTTTTGCCATTATTTTTTAAAATTTCCTTTTTCTTATCATTTTGCATTGCATTATAGGCTGACTATTGCAAATTTATTGTAGCATTATAGGAGAGATTAGCGATTGATTGTGGAACGTGAAGCAAAAATTGACTGGAACGTGAAGATTTTACGGAACTACTGACATCAGCTATTTTAATTTTATAGAACTTAACCAAAACTATTAATAAGTTACAATAACTTTAATGAATTTTAATCATTTTAAGTATTTTTATTGAGGTGATTATTAATCTCTAAATGATGTTTAAACCTTTGGATCTTATGAAAGGATGGCGTAAGTGCTTACCGGCTCCCATTTTAGCTTTTATGTACTTAAATACACTGCAAAAACAAAAATCTAGACTTTTAAATTTTGCATTCTGTATTAATATCTTCAATTTTAATGTATGCTTCTTATAATGAATTGTTTTACTTGTGTCTTTGTTTAATTAATGAATAGATAATGAATAGATATTAATCTCACCCGTAACAATTATTCAAATACACTCCATTCTATATTGAACTTTATTGTTATAAGATGATTCAACTAGAAAAGCAATATAAATTAAATGAAATAATGATATGCCCGGACCGTACCCAAAGCACGCGGAGTTGACGGATTTTTTCGCCGCCGTTTGCAAAGGACTTCAGCCGTTCGCGCAAGCGACATTCTGCCGCAATTTTTGACCAAATGAGACCAAGTTTTTTCATTCGAAGCATCACCAGTGGCTAATTCTTTATTTCCCTAACATTTTCATATGTTTTTTAATAATATTGTTAAATAATTAAAAAAACAGAGGTTACTCATTTTTAGAATATTGAACAAGTTATTACTCAATTATATAAACGCAGCACTATGGAATGGAAAATAATCCATTCTAACGTGTTGATTCCTCCGTTGATCTGCTTTCTATCTTTTGAAATAACGATACTTTTTTGCAAACTCACTCCGTTGAAGGCCAAGTAATGTATAGTTTTATCGTTTTTCAGTCTGTTTACTCAAGAAGTAGCTTTAGCGGTAGAATATCAAATATAATAACTCTGTGAGACAAATGGATAAGAGAAATTAACCTAGTGAATGCGCTTATTGTTGCACTATTTTAATAGTTTAAAAATAAGAACCTCCGGCTCAAGAAAATTACTAGAAAAGGAATATGCTTTCCAAATTAAATACGGGAGACTAAAAGTAATATTAACTGAAGCGGTAACTTTAGTGTCAATACATGAACAATTGTCTATACTCCATTGAAGTGAAATTTCACTACTTGGATTGAATGAAGTTTAACATAAGTTATATCATAACTGTTGAATTTTCGTATTCACAATTACAGTTAGTATCTCATAGTATCTTAGAGTGAAGAAAATATCCCGATTCATCTCAGTACTGGGTTAGTAATTATTAGGTAGTGGAAAATATAATAGCAATATCCTGCTTGAAAGAATTACGACCGTCGAAATGGTTGGTATCCGTATTTCTGTTACCCTTTTGTTGCTCAACATTTATTTGCTTCCGAATAAATTATAAATTAGAAATATCTATTTCTATGGCAAAGAGATTGAGATACTCTTCGTTCAATGTATGGTCAAAAGCAGCTGAAATTTCCTCATTTCTAATAAAATGTCTAAAATTCTTTTAGTTATCCTATATCCATTGCCTCTGGTTCTAGGATTCATCTCAATGGGCGACTTTTTGGCTACAAAGCTTATGGCTGGACGCATGTCAAAACGTGGTTAGGTTATGAGAACAATTCAAACATTTTGGTAGGAATAACACTTTAGAAAATAGATATTGAACAATAATGGAGGAATAGTCTTGTTGCTCTAAATATTGAAGGTTGATATTATTGGTTCGGAATTTAAGGAAACGTTTGGAAAATCAGTATCGTAATGCCGAATGTAAAGGAGGAGCCGTTACGGTTGATTCATTTCCTGAGCCATAAAATAAATTTACAGAATTGGCAAATAAGTATAGAATGAAATATGAATAAGGCTTTGTAATATCAAAATATGCCAACGGTTTTTGATTACGGTTTCTATAGCTGATGACAATTTAGAGGGTCGCTTTGATGATGGACTGTTGGTCGTGTAGAAAACCGAATTTGTTCTCCTTAGCACACTCCATTTAGAAAATTAGTCGTTGTAAGTCAATGAATTATATAATAATTGGTGAAATTATTCCCTCATAAGCACGTTTATTTGTGTTATTTTTCCAGTTCTATTTTTTTCGATTTTGAAAAAATTTGAGAATTATTTCATAATATAGTTTTGTAGTATTATATAATGTTTTTAATAGTATTATTTCATGATATTCCTTCTGAAGAAATGCAAATTTTAGTGTTGTCAATCATTTTCAATATATTATTTCACTCTTCAGCTATAAAAATATTCTCCACCCTCGCATTTCATCAATGAATGCATGCAGATGCATATTTTCTCATCTGTTGAAATACTTAAATGTCAATATGCTATTTTTTATCATTTTTCTTCTTTTCTTACTCCTCTTCTACCAATTACTTATTCCGTTCTTTCACCCCTTGTGCTTCCTTCATCTATATCCACGTCTACGAATCCTCAAACTTACGCTTCAACTCAATCTCTCCAATCCGCTAATCCTACGGTGGAGGATTTGGAGTCGACAACCTGTATTGTTTGTGTTTGGATAATGCGATATAGGTTTATCTGTTCATTTTTCCCGGAATGACACTCTTAATCATAGAATTTCAACTGATCTGCGTGCCTTAAAATTTGTCAAAACTATTAATGTCCGATTCATTTATGATATTCCCAAATGTAGGATGTTCCTCAAGAGTATGGTTGCCTTCATCGAGAAAATCTTTTCTACACAACAAATTATCCATGACCTCCTATAACGCTTATGGCTTAGGCGCTTCCAGCTTTTTTCGCTTTACTAGTTCAATCGACCCAAAGGATCATCATTACATTAACATACTCCACACGTTGACTTTCAGAAATGTTTCCTAATGCTTAGGCTAAAATTGTTCGGTGTTAAATATTTCTTTTACTCGTTGAATGCTACCTTTTCCATATTTATTCTATTTTCTAATTTTCGTGTGATCCGTTAGTAGTAATGTCACTGTCAAATTTTGTAAATTTTTGGACCATTTAGTTCTCGTCACGAATGACGGATATTGTATTAATGTTATTATATTTCTCCACTGTTCGTATCTTTACCTTACTTTTATTCAATTTTATGGCTTACTGACCGCATGAGTTAAGATGTCTTTCAATTATTTATGTCAGTATAATTTCATTCGCAAAGCGCCACGTATTTATTGAATCTACAAAGAATTTTCTTTTCCTAAGTAGTCTTCCCAAAATTCTTTCACTTCACCTAGATATTTAATATGAAATGTATAAGTTTAACAGTTGAGGCGGTGAACAAAAATCAGACTCGGTTGTTGTTTAAACTTATGTTTCTGACATTGTCTTCACATCTTAGAATAGCTTTCTCTTCTTCGTCAATTCTCTTTCTAAAAACGTCTATACTCGCCTCATGCAATATTGTGAGTTATTTTAATCGCGCGTTGTCGAAATATTTCTCAATGCCAACGACAGGTCGTATCTGAGTTACCCTTCAGTTACTGCGGGGAAAAGTCCCCCTCTACCTTTCTGTAGTATTTTTTCTCAATTGTAATATCACTTCTCTTGTACCATTGCATGTTTCTGAAATGGAGCAAATCGTTTGTGAGCTGCATCTCTAATTTCCTCTCTCTCCTACGGAGGCCAATGGTATTAAGAATTCTTGTAACGTGAGATGCTATTCATATTTATATGCTGAAGGCTTTCTGTTATGGGTATCACTTCTTTGGGAGTCCGATGGAGATGTGCCCTTGTTTTATACTCGTATGTTATATAAAAAATAGTATCCCTTCTTAGACCTTTGCCCGTTGCTGTTATAACTTCTACTGGTATTTGTAAGTGTCAAACGCCTCCTTTTCTTTCCATATTCCACACTATTGTCTTTAGTATTATTCATTAACTCTTTTTTTGGCATTTATTTAATATTTGTGCATTGTTTCACATGTATTTCACATCATTCTATCTTGCAATATTTCCCAACGGCTATGTCGTTGTCCATAAAAAAATTTTCCTTCTTCATTCTACCTGCGACTACGATTTATAAGTCAAATTATTACGATATTATCTTCCGTTATAGGTCTTTGATCTTATATGAAGTCTTCGATTTCATTGCACTTCACTTCCTACCAACTTTCCTTGTTGCTCTATATTAATTTATACCTTTGTCTTTTGGTGCTTTTCGTCCTCTAAATTCTTTCCAGCAGCGGAATTTAGCTGGTTTCACCTGTTCTTTTGACTGTATTTCCTATTTATTTTGTAAAATTGTTATTATATAATTCTAAAGATTCTATAATATTTTCGATAGCATACCTAACTGTTAGCCTATTTTAGCCATATTTTTTAAAATTTAGTATTAAATAAATCGTCCGGTTAATACAATAGCTCGATCGGAGTCACGTCAAGTGAACTGTAGCTATTACATTATTATACTGGATTGTAAATTCTCTTTCTTTTAAGAACATACATATTTTGATAAATCTCTCGTGTACCTGATGCCACGTGTGTCCTCTCTTTGTGCGGTGAGCGGAAAAGGTGTTAGCCACAACCTATCTATTTTGAGTGTGAAATTCAATTAATGGACTATACATATATTTATCCAAAAATACGTTCGAAGATATTTACTGTTTCATTTTATTATTTGCAGTGATTATAACCGAGACACTTTAAATTGTTATTGCAACTAAATTTCCCCTTGTGCACGTTGAAAACATAGAGAATGTTTCGAATTAATTTGAATTTTATTTACCCTGGTCAGATCATTTATTATATAAATTCCTTATAAGCTCAAAATCTGAGTTTTGGTATGTTTTGTGCATCCAATAAAACATTAAGACTACTAGAAGAAAACAAAAATGGTGAAGGAGGAACTAAAATTGACCCCGAGACATACGGCGGGCGGGTTAGGGGTCACCCTAATGAAACTCGGGCCCGGAATGAGATGGGAACGCGGATAAAATTTAAATACGTTCCGACGCTAACTGTGAATCAGAATAGAATTTAATTTAAATTAACGAAATTCGGGCAGGGACTCCATAGTTTAATGTTAAACAAAATATGGTGTGACTTGTCAACTTTAATGTAAAGAAATTTATTAAGGAGCATTTAATCTGTTTTTTTTTGTATAGGCGTCTTAAGTCTTCTAACTGTAGTGTGGTGTAGTAAATGTATATAAACCTTCATGCCGGTTAAGAAGACGTCTCACATTTGGGAACTGCCCAGTTGGAAACTATTGCGACGATGGTGAAGTCAACATTATATTTCTTGTTCAAGGCATCGTATATGATGAGAGCATTTGGGATCAAACTCAGAATGTTCTGATTCAGAAAATAAATGGAGCAAAGTACCGATATTAGCTGTCCGGTTCGTGAATAACTGCCATGAATGAAAGAAAGGGCGAAACAACTATTACTGACGAGCCTAGTAACTGGAAGACTAATCGCTGAATGAACGTATTGGGAAGTTGTCATTTACACGATTTACATGTTTCATGGAGGAAGTTAACCAAGCCCCACTGCTTTGGCAGCTCAGACAATTATGTCAAAATTAGATATACCGTACTATAGAGAGATTCGAGATTTTTTCCATTATTCAGTCCGCAACTCTCAAGATTGAACAACTGTGCAATTTAAACATACCTTATCTTTATAAATATCTGCCACGTCTTTCCCTCAGTTGATTCACAAATTCCGCTTGCGAGTGCACTTGTGTGGACGGCATCTTTGCGAACACAATGCATTTGAAGATAAGAATAGATGATAGACCACAAGACAGAGGCAGATACTTATTTTCCATCAGTAATTCTGGGATGATTAGAGAATATGCATTATAGACTGATGAGATGTAATAAGGTTGAGTTCTTAGAGAATGTGGTAGTAGTTAGTTAAGTTTTGTGTTGCTATTTTCATCGATTCAAAAAATGGCCAACTGTATTTAATAGAAACTTATCCAGCTTAGGGAATGGAGTCAGACTTTTTAATAATGAAAATAATGGAATGAAGTCTCGAAAAAGTCATGCCTGTCTTATTGTTGCAATGATTTTTGCATGAAATAGTGATCATTTTCTTTGCATTTTGACGAGGATCAATAAAGAGGGACTAAAGAGCGTTCATCTCAATTTGCTGTTCATCTGAAGGAGTCTGTCAATTTACTGGGGACTTAGCTGCTTAGTTAATATTTTAAGTTCCTGTCAACACTGTCCTTAATATGCCTAGTGCTAATGTATATTAAACCGTTTACATGTACATACTTGCTACCTTCCCTAACTCCATCGAAAAACCTTTATCTCTATCCTTCCGCTAATTAATCCACTCCTTATTTCCCCCTCTATGGCAGTATTCAACAATCAATTGACTCTCAAAATTGCCATCGTCGATTTTTCCTATCTTTTTGAAAATTTTCCAACCTCATTTTCTACCAGTCCTAGTGCATATTGGTGTTTTCCTTATTTACATTAAATGTTTACCAATTATATACAAAAACACTTCTTAGATTGATCAAATATTACCTGTAACGTTAAAGTTGTATAGTTTAGGTTAGTAAACCAACATGTCCAAATTTATATTTTTTTGCCATTTCTTAGCAACTTAACTTAAGAATATTATGAAATCCTTTTTTTAAAATAATTCAATGAATTTGTTATAAATACATGTTCAAATTAATCTTTACAAATTTTTAAATATTCACATTGCTACTCAATCTGACGCGTGTAGCAAGCGCATTACATGTCGCAGCTTAAATTAAGAGTCTAAATTTAATATTTATTATATGTTTACTATTTCTTAAAAAGCTCATTTCCTCCTTTTATTTTGATTAATTGCCATCATACTTATTTCAGGGTAGATGTGTTCTTAATTATATTGATATGTCAAAAGGAAATGACACCGGTATTTAGATTGTTGGGCTTGTAAACGGAGAGCTGGCTTAGATTCTAAACAATGTCATCTTTACCAAAGGCTGAGTGATTTTTTGTATTACCAGATTTTCCTGGGAAACTTTAAGCCGCTCTGGGATAGAAACTGACCCCCTAACCTGATGTGTATTCCACACTACATATAGGATGTGGCAGTGAGTGAGCACTACCCTCACAAAAGAAAAGTAATAATTATAAACAGTTAAAAGGATAATAAACCAATTGAACGAACTACCACTAAAACATTTTCAGTTTTTTTTTCAGTAAAAGAATTTTAGCTAGTGACTTTTTACTAATCGTGAAATGCCATAATATTTCAACCTGGATTTATTTCTGAATGTTGGGAACTTTGTAAAACTTTCTTGGTAATTTTTGCATTCCGTTTTGCTGCTTTACTTAATGAATCGATCAACGAAGCGTAATATCCTCATTGTTAAGAGCTCTTTCTGCATGAAAAAAAAGATCTAAGGGGCTAATTTAACAGTCGAGGGGGAAAAATCTAAATTTCACATTTATAAGAAGGTTACATTTTTGTTTTAAAATAGAAACACTTCAATGTACATATGGACGAGTTGAAACACGGGAGAAATCCAAAAATATGAAATAGGGTTTAAAATTGGAAATATTTTGCGCATTATTGTTTCTGAGTTAAAACGTGTTTTATAAACCTCCAGTTTCTTCTTATTATGAGATGCTATTGAATTTTCAGGTAAAATAATTTTCTAAATATGTCAAGGACAACAAAAAATGCAAAAGTGACTTACAAATTGCGCTCCACAATTCACTAATTACTTTGCATTTGATGAAAATCATTTTCCCTCCATTACTGACATCCTTCAAACAAAAGTTTGCTAAGGCAATGAATTTTATGCATATTTATTAAATATTTATTGTTATATTACCAATGACAATATGATATACTGTTGTTAAGGTATAACTACTTCTAAAACCCAGAAGTACAAATTCAAAAACTCCAGAAAAACAAATATTTTTAAAATTTAGAGAAAACGTCTTCAGATGAATTGACATTAAAAACCCAACATTACGGATTGTTTAATAAGGTCCATAGACTATAGACCATGTTCATTGTTAAAGAGCAATTACTAAGCATTTTTATATTTACATACATCACTTGAAAATTTTAATCCCCTGCTGCTTATGTGAGGCAAGTAACTTCAATTACTCTGCTTGAGAGTAAATTTTGTCTTTCCGTCGACGTCTATTATTGGAAATATATGTCAGTTGCCAGTTCTCATTGAATTATGGAATTAAATCTACTTAAATATTTTTGTGATACGTTCACGCTATTTTTACATGGATTCTAAGGGAATTTTGCAATTTTTAAAATTATTCTCTCAATCAAAGTTTTTGATTTAACAATTTTATTAATATCTGGTATCAGTCACAATTGTTTGATTAGAAAACAAAGTTTTAACGTAGAAAGCAAGGTGTGCAAGATTGAGAATGGAAATGAAAGAATAAGAATTAAGATTGCATATCATGGATTGTTCATAATATTACCCTTTTAGTATAAGATCCTTTTAAGTACATCCTAATTAAAAAAATAACATGGAAGGATAAATGAGAAAGGTTTGGTTCCATTGCTTCGTTACGTAATACATCCAAATATCATAAAATGTGTTACAAATTTTTAGTAGGGACAATATAAAACGCATACAAAATAAAGAAAACTTTGATAAATTGATGGCAGAGGGAATCACAGTCAACTATAATAATTAACACAAAAAAGCTATTTCTAATTTTGCGTAAATATGTACCACAATGGATGACCATATCAGACGTAAGAAGCCCATGAGTAGTTAAATACCCTCAGCAGTTCTCCTCCCGAAGGACGGAGATAGTCGATCAAGGGGGGGGGCAGAAAATGAAGAATGCATGGCATAGCGGGGGAAGGAGACTGGTTTTCTGGATGAAGGGACTCCAAAGTAGGCTGGTTGGAGAAGGCTTTGAAAGATGACGGTGTTTTGAAGGCTTCGCTGGATGGAAGGCTTTAGGAAGTGATGAAGGAGAACAAGGCAAGAAAAAAGTCACCTAGAGAGCTTAGTATTTTTTTCCTCTGACTAATGGACAACGGGGAGTAAATTACCCTTTTGACGAAAGTAAATGTGTAATGAAAACAAAAGAAAACACTAATACCATATTGGATATTTTGAGACCCGATGGCCGGACGAAAACAGCCGACGTGGACAAATGAACGGAGAGAACGACAACAGATAAAGACCACAAAAATTAGAAGCAAGAATGACGTGCGTCAGAGACCATGAAAAGAAACAGTTGTTTGAAAAGATAGTTGAAGAATGCTGCTTCAAATCTTAGGATTGATACATAGTGAATAATGATTAGAATAGAAAATAATGATGAAAAATTTCTCTAGCTTTCTATAGATTTTTTCTCAGATTTTCTCGCTTAATGATATTCATATTATCCTTTTCTTCGTTATGATTCTAATGGAAATGTTTGTAGCATCTGGAATAAATGAAAATATTTAATAGATGTAAAATATAACCGTTATTGGAGAGGTCATTGCCCCTCTCTTGGAAAATATGTTTGGCATTCGATATAGTTCAACGAAAATCTGATACATTAACCCGCAAATAGTTTTGAATACTTACTCCAACATTAATATTAAATAATTCATTTGAGGTTTTATTGATCTCACCGATTGACGAATATTAGATAAAAATTCAAAATCATTTTCAAATTTTTGTCTGATGAATATATTTAAAATTTTATATTTTGGCACGCAAAAATGGCCATTTTATAGGAAAACTACGGGCTGAAGACATTCCGGACTACAACATCAAAGCAGGTATTTATGTATGTGTGATACGGGCTCTATAATGATGCCGAATTATCTACCGCAATACGTATGCTTCTTTTCAGAGGACTTATGTGTGCCACCTTAACTTAAGGGGGAATTAATTGGTAGCTTTTTGGAAATAGACTGTTGCCATTGATAACACAGAGTGTGAATTAGTGACAAATGTGAGAGCTATTCAATTTTTATTTCCTGTCTAATGCGCTACAATAATTATCTTATGAAAAGAGAAGCAGAGCGGAGGGAAAGTGATAAGGAAATAAATGGAGTGAAGTGCCGCAGCAGCTTTCAAAATAAGTTTGGTACGATGACTAACAGAAGTACGGCACAAAAACCTATTTAAATGCTATTAATTCCTGTTTATTTATGAAAAACTTTGGTCTGAATAGTCATGTAGTATTAACTCTTCTTTTTATTTTCATAAACAAATTTCATTGCTAGAGTAGATATGTTTTTGTAAATTTAATTAATTTTTTCTCTTACTACATGTTAAAATTAGATTGGGAACTCATCCACCCAAGATGACACTTGTCTCATGTGGAAAAATAATGCTAGAAAATGAAAATAATATCTTTACACTCCTTTAAGCGTATCAGTTATAGTAAAAGGCTTTATAAAATAAACTTATATTTTCTTAGATGATTTTAATTTTAAATAATCGTCAGTAGGATTATCACTAAGGCCCCTGAAACAAATTTGATAGAATTTAGGAAAGGTTATAGTTAATTAAAATAATATTAAATTCCGATAATGTTATAGCTTTGGAATTTAAAACTAGTTAGACGAATGTACTTTATTACATTAACAAATCTTGAATCAACAATTTCGTGACGTATTCTTTGGTGCTATTATTCAGATGCGTTAAGATATCATAATTGATCATATAAATTGAGAAGCTTGAACACATACAAGTAATTAAATGTTATATACAAATTCGAAAGCCAAATATCTTACTAAGACTAGCTATAATTGAGAATTGCTGTACAAAATGACCAGAGGCGCAGTACCTCCCTGTTTTGGGCGGTTTCAGCGCTCATATCTCTCCGCTGTGACATACAGGTAGGCGCTCTCTAAAATGGCGTCGCATTCCACCCATTTTCAATTATTTTGTCGTATTCCCAGATTTGGTTGATATAAATCATATTATTCTTAATATAGACTTAGGAAAAGTTTTTTAGAAGCATATTCTTATTGCAAAAATCGCAGAAAACAATATAAGGCAAATGCCTTTCAAAATCTTGAGGGATTATTTCCGGTGTTAAAATTAAGAAGCAAGATTTATCTAGTTTAGAAACAACTAAATTTCTCATCAATCGAAGTACCTTACTCTTGTGTCAACATGGTGTAAAACATTCTCTCTATGCCTTAGAGGTCAAGGGCGAAATACGAGAATAATGGTGCTTATTAAAAGTGTTTAAGTATTGGGTGTATCGTTCGGTTGCAGATCATAGTGCCTGATTTCGACCATATATTCCTGAGAAACCTTCGGCATTAAGAAAGACGGACAGGTTCCCGTAAACCATGAATTGCAACTGAATGGTACGTCTTATTATTCGGAGAGATCTTCTCCCAACTATGACCCCACCTTCACTGTGATTTTGTGATGTGATCAATGATGAAACAATGAACGCAATTAAAAATCAATCTATCTATGGCTATATATTTATAAGAGATAAGAAATTCTGTTAAAATCAAAATAATATTATTTTCAAAACATAGGAAAAGAGAGTATACAAAGAAGCCAATAAATTAATTAAATGTCATTTACATATATATATATATATACTTTACAGAAATACATATTTACATATATCGATCAAGTGTTGATAGTTTAATCAAAAATGGACCAGAAGTATAGTTCAGCAGAAAATTAAAAAAATTGTAATCTCGATTTCACGTAGTGGTGACAATTTTTGCATGAACGAGAAACGCGATGTATTCACAACATGTAATGCGGGCATCGGATTCAGTGCTGTGAATTTTGAATGATCAAAAATTATTATTTCATCCGAATGCTATACATAATACCACTCTTTGGAATATCTTTGTCTCGCCATATGAAGTACTGAACCATTAGCCATTCTAAGCATTATTTCTTTATTCCTTCCGTAACCACATCGTTGCTGTCTCTGTTGCGATAAAAATATTTTTTTACAAGATTCATGTAATTTATTCCCAAATGTTTCCTAAGCATATAAATCTAATACTTAAGTCACGTTGAATGCACCTTGAGGGGTTATGTTTTCCGTAAATTTGATTTGACTTTTAGCTATAAATTTTCGAATACCCATTGATTTATTTCCTCTTAGTATTTTTACTCTTACTACTGTAAAATCTTTCTGTGTGGGTGAGAGAAGCTGAATGCAGATATCAAAATCCTAGGGGTGAAACTAGAGCAAGGGGAATCCTTCATCTACCTCGAGAGCAGCATAACGTGAGATGAAAGAAGTTCGACCGACTTTAGCGAAGAATAGCCTAAGCTAAGAACGCATTCATGATGAAGAGGCAATTACTATATTGAAAGAACCTAAGGTTGGAAACAAGGAAGCAATTCGTCAAGACTTTCGTGTGGAGAATGGCGCTATATGATTCCAAGACTTGGAACATTGGAAAAGAAGACAAGTGAAGATTTGTCTTCTTTTCCTTTCATGATAATGCTGGAGGAAAATACTGAAGATTAAATGGACACACAAAATAAAGAATGAGGGAGTATGTGGAAGATAGCTCTAGATAGACAAAATGGCATTGCTAATGCATGGAGTTAGACAAAATGACTTGATGGATGTCAACTACATCGTATTGCTTTGATGTACACTGTAGTGGGATTTCCAAGGGGGATTGGGGCAGTAAGTATCAAGTAAGTAATTCCCAAATTTTCATTGTCATTTCAATATAATAATCACCCACTGAACGTATTAGCACGCAATTTTATGCGCATATTTTACTTCATATAGTGGAGAGTTTAAGTTCAAATAATTTTCACGGGATACATCCATTGCGTTGAAAGATACCTCTCTATGTGTACCGAGTTTAAATAACATTAAAATATTTGCTACCTCATAATTGGTCTGTCGTTAGTCCACCGTTCTCTTTGATTTCTTCATTGACATAAGCATTTAAATAATGCTATCCTGCATCCTATTATAGACAAATAATCAAGCTTGTGAAGCTTGTTGAAATCTATGTCTGATTTCCGTTTCAAGGGGAAAATACTGTTTTTTTTAAGAATAGTTCTGCCTCCTGTTTTCTTCACCTGATATTAGCAAATATAATTCACATCAGTCAATGAGTCAGTAATTTACTTAATAATTAAAAATATATGTTATTTTCCATCTCCTATTACGAGTGCTATTTGCTCTTTAAAAAGTGTATACAACAGTGCAAAGTAGAGGGGAGAAAGTTATAATGAGGAGGGAAATAAGAGTTGGTGGGAGTATTGTTTACCTTTGAATGTGAGGGATGAAATAGGTTGTTTAGATATACCGAAGAAAATGTATTCCTTGGGGAACGATCTCAATAGCGAATAAAAGAGTAAGTGAATGAAGAGGTTAGATAATAAATTGCTTGAATGTAGATATTGAAAAGAGTTAGACAATAGCCAGGAGAAGGTAGCATTATGTAAAAGAGGGAAGAACATGAAACTACATAATCGATATCGGATTAAAAATTAGGGTTTTCGGACGCATTTGAACGTACTACAAGATGAATGATATCTTTCCGGAGAGATAACTAACATATGAAATTACCATATCAATCCAAAACATCAAAGAATAAAGGGATACACGTATAACTTACTATTTACTGTAAAGTAATGTCTATTTGTCGGCTTCTTATGCAAATTTAGATTCGAATCAGATGGAATTTGTGATAAAACTAAAAGGTTTTTTCCAATTTCTTAAGGAAGGATTTCAAAATAATGAGTCTGGTACAATTGCATAAATTTGGAATTGTAATTTCAACCTTTTCAGTCATTTTCAACATTTTCACTGCTATTCTATTAAGGTTGGATGAGTAAAAGTATGCAATTTCTTTTATTCCTTTCATACATTTATTCCTTTGCATCAAACCTACTTGAAAGGCCATGAACATTAAGTAAATGGTATATCTCCCTGTTTGTGAACGCTTCAGTAATTTATCCTATGTTATTCAAATTGTGAATTAACAAGAACGGTAACTATCTAAATTAGTTTAATTCAAATCAATATTACTATAATATACTCCCATATTGTTTAGTATATAATGACCTTTTTTGATAATTACTATAAAAATGATCGCAAGGACGAGGTATTTTTCACTTTTTTGTGCCCAATCATTTCTTTGGCTTAGATCTAAACTTCCGCATAGGTATTTACTGTGTATTCCTTTTATTTGGATAATTTTTAGTTAATAAATATTCCCAGGCGCATTAATATTCTTGTCTTTATTGTGCAAACACTGGTGTACTCAGAAATGTATGATTGAAAGTAGTGCTGAAAGGTAATACTTTCATTGTTAAAAATCATTTTTCTTACCTCGCTCTTGTTTACGCTACAATAAATTTAATGTTTTTTATGATTATTTCCTTGATGTTTCCCTAGTTTGCTCTTTTCCGGCTTATTCTGGTTATATTATTTCCATTTTAGCTACTACATGCCCTACCATGTTTATCTGATGCTTCTAATTGATAAATTGTATTTATTTATTGGAAGTAAATTATCGTATACACATAGAACTTATCGTCGCATATGATTTATTCATGCAAACCAAATTCAAATACCTAATAATGTATTTCTACCTGGGGTTTTTTTTTGGGTTAGCCGTAGCATAGGTGACCGAACAGGGTAGCCTACCGGTTTCAGGTATTTAAATACGTGAAGCAAGAACTGGTGTATTCAGCAGTAAACGCTGTGGCACGTAAACTAGCTAGAAAGGTGGTGAGATGAAAGGGCCGAGGTTTATAGCTAAGGGACTATGTTAAAATATTACCAATGCATGGTGGTTTTGATTTTTTCGTAGTTTTCTAATGTAAAGTTCGTGCAATTTTGATGTTTATCTTTGTGAAGGTTTGCGGTATTCCCCGGAGGATTTTTTTACGTCCTTTTTTGACTATTGTAATTTTGAGGAAAGTCATTTTCAATTTATACGACGGAATAAGTGTTCAAGAGAATAAGGAATGGAAAATATTGAAAACTAGTACCAGTCGTGGAAAGTACTCGGTAGTGAGCTATCGTATTTGATTTGAAATAGGAAGAGCGCTCTGATTGTGACTGCGTTGTCATGTTAAATACTGACGTGCAAGTACTATCAATCTGAAAGACTCTTACTGAGTTTGTTCCCATTTGTGAAAAAAGATAGTTATTGGTATTAAAAAACACAGTAATCAACCCGAAGGTCGGTTTAGTAGGTGATGGTAGAGCTCACCCATGTACCAAGCCCGACGGCGTGTGAATATTCACACATCAGGGTAGGGGGGCCAGTTCCTTTCCCTGTGCCGGTTATGGTTTCCCAGGAAGATCTGGTACCCGAAAAATCAACTAGCTTGGGTGGAGCTGCAGGTGCCCAAAGTGGAATCGAACCCGGGACCCTCTGGTCAGCAGTCCAACGCTCTACCCGCTAGACCGCCGCGACCCGCTTATTGGTATTACGTAGGTAAAAATATCTTTGAAAAATGTTTCTTAATGGTCATTAATTGAGGGACACGAAATTAGAGGTTCACATTGTTTGCTCATATTACCAGGCAAGCTAAAGTTTAAGTTTAATTATAATTATTTCAAATTCATATAAAATTTATCTACCCATTTAAACTGAAAAAAATGAGGTAAATAGAGATATAAAAGAATTACTTCCTTGTATCATACCTAACTTCTATTCGTCTGACAATTTTACGCAGATTTTCACGATTGTATTCACAAAAATTATTAATTTTATCCATTCAGAACTCAGATTAATCAACAATTAATTTAAAATGTAACCAGAATTTCTTTTGAGATGAGAGACCCCGAAATATAGAAAATACGTCATTCCTATGGCATATAAATTCTAAAACATTTACAACTTGTATGTCACAATGGATTAGTCAAGAAACTCTTTGAATATAAATATTCATTGTATAGTATTCCCATGAGGAATTTCATTATGATCTTCGTAAATCTTAAACTATATTGTTATAATTCCCAAAAATTATATTAAAGAAGTCAAAATTCCTATAAATCTTTACATTTCTGTGAAAAGAATAAGAAGATGCTGTCAGATATGGTACAGGGTGGTATATCTGCACTATGCATAAAAGATATTTTTTAATCAACGTCTCCTAGTAGGTACACTACAAAGTAATTTTGGTTACACTGTAAACTTGCCGTTAGACTTTCCTATAAATATTGTAAGGATCTACTTAACCGTGGTTTCTCTATGCAAGGCTGCGACATCGACTGAACACGAAGTGATCGTGCTAATCACAGTTAATCTTTTTCTTACGAGAATCGTTAGCTCCGTTGCTTACGTCCTGCATTTTATAAGCACATTAATGTTATTTATGAATTAGTAGCATTCAGGCCATCAATTATGCATAAAAAGTGAATCGATGATGTACTACATTTCATATCTAATTTAGAAAACAATTAAAGTGTAGTAATCGAATGTTAGTTTTTCGAAAGTTGTGACATAAATAACTGAAGTTCTTCGAAAATTTTCAAACGACCACACCGCCTAAAATGCACAAATATAGCAATGTATTTTTTATAGTAAATTCTATGTAAGGTCTTTTAAGTTGATAATAAATATTGGTAAATATGATGGAACATATTTTAGTGGAACTCTTGACGGTGCTCTGAATTTGTATTAAACAGGATGTTTTTTTGGTAATCTACCGGTTAAGGTAGGTTTTTGAATGGACACAACTATCAAATAAACATTGTGTAGCTCCAAGTAAAACCCAATCCAGCAACCTAATCTACATCAGGTGCCTCTTTATCCCTGTGTACTTCTTTCCTGCCTTCATCCCGTCCAGCATCCCTATCCTGCTCCTGCCCTTTCCTCGCTTGCCCCATATTCTCCCCTCTATTACCTTCATCAACATTACACTACCGCTCAATACGCCTTTCATCCATTTTTCGTGCCTCCATAGGATTTCTCTCAACAAACCCCTCTCCTCACCCACCATCTCCAGTACTTCCTCATTTGTTTTCTTCTCGGTCCATTTCACCTTTTCCATTCTTCTCCACACCCACATCTAAAAAGCCTCCAATCTACGTCTATCCTCCTGCTTCAGTGACCACGTTTCCGCACCGTACATAGCTACGTTCCATTACATAAGAGTCTTGCCTTAACATCCCTACTCAAAGTCCCCGTCATCAACTCCGTCCTCCTTGAGAAAGCCTCCTTCCTAGCGCAATTCTTTTCCTTACGTCTCTACCACTTTTACCGTATTGGTCAAAAACACTTCCGAGATATGTAAACTGTTCTACTTGCTCTATTTTTTCCCCGCTTATTTTAATATTTAGCTTAGCCTTTTTCTTTTTGGAAAATCATATCACCTTTGTTTTATTAATATTGATTTTCATCCCATATTTATCGCACTGAACCTCCAATTCACTCAGCAATGCTTGCAACCCCTTGGCTGACTGAACAACTAATGCTTGGTAATCAGCAAACCTAACCGATTTTACGAATTCCACTCCGACTTTCATTCCTACCTCCAGTTCTTCCCATGCCTCTTTAATCATTTCCTCCACATAAACGTAGAACAACACCGGTGACAATGGGCAACCCTGCCTTACACCTCTTCCTAAAACTGCCCATCCGGACTCTCCGTTCCCCACTCGCACCTGAGCAGTCTGAGACATGTACAGGTTGCGGATCAGTCTCCTGTCCCTCCAATCCATTCCTATCTTCTGCAATACACGCTTTAATTTGTTCCAATTCACTCTATCAAACGCTTTTTCTAAATCTACAAAACAGGCAAAAACGTCCTGATTGTATTCTATATTCCTCTCGACTAGTGATCTCATTACTGCAATGGCATCACGCGTACCTCTTCCTTTCCTGAACCCAAACTGATCATCCCCTAAGTAATCACTTGCCTTACTCTCTATCCTTTTGTTGATGATCCTGAGAATAACTTTAGCTGCGTGGGATAGCAAACTTATTGTTCTGTAATTCTCACATGACGAAGCCTTTGTCTTTTTTGGAATAGGAACTGACACTGATCTCACAAAATCTTCCGGCCAGATTCCTTCCTCATAGAGACTACGAATCAGTCCATATAGGGCCTTCTTCCCACATTTTCCTAAACATTTCAACAGTTCTACAGGGATGTTGTCCACCCCCACGGCCTTATTGGCTTTCATCTTCTTTAATAACCTTTCTATTTCATCGTCGAGTAGGCCTGGACCTACGCTATCTTCTTCTACGTCATGTTCCTTTTCTATGTCTAACCTTTTAGGCGTAAGTTCTTTAGCATACAGTGTTTATATATATTCCTTACATCTCTCTCGGAGTTTTCCTGGTTCAATATTCTTACCCCACTTATCTTTAACTGTTAGCACAGATCTTGTCTTCTTGCTTTCCGATAGTAACTTAACGTTGCTGTATAGAGCACCAATTTCACCCTTCTTCTGTAAGCTTTCCATATCCTCGCATTGCGTTTTCCACCATTCTTCTTTTGCTTTATTTGTGGCCCTTCTCAATTTATTGTTTAACTCTTTGTGCTTTATTTTACGCAACTCTGTGCTTACATTCTTCCATCTTCTTCCCTCATCCATCTTTGCAATCATCTCATCCGTTACCCATGGTTTCCTTATCCTTTTCCCGTTAACGGTTCCATAGTGTCTTTTGCTGCTTCCGATTTCCCTTGCTTGATGCATTCCCATTTTTCTTCGATAGTACTCAGGTCTTTACCGTCATCCATCATTTTCTCTACAGTCTGCTGATACTGCTTCCTCGTTAATCTATTTACGCTTCTACATTCCATTTCCTAACCCACTGCCCTTGCCTTATCTTTTTGAAAAGGACGTTACACTTCATAACAGCTAAATTGTGGTCAGAGTTCGCATCCGCTTCTGGGAAACTGTGCGAATTTATCACACTGTTTCTAAACCTGTGCCTAACCATAATATAATCTGATACTTTTTTCTGAGTCACCTGGCATTTGCCATGTATACCTACGCCTTTTGTGGTGTCTAAATCATGTGTTGGTGATGACTAACCCCTGTCTCCTGCAGAATTCAATTTCTTTCTCCCCGCGTTCATTACTCGTGCCTAATTCATAGTCCCCCACCTCACCACCCTCTCTTCTTTCGCCTACCGTCGCATTCCAATCCCCCATCCTTATCAAATGTTTTTCTGCAGGAACATACGCGATTATATCCACTCCATTAGATCGTACATCCTATCGACTTCTTCCTCCTTGTGGTTGCTCGGTGGCATGTATATCTGAACAACGATCAAGTTCTTCAGCTCTGCTTTAATCTCTACGAGTAAAATTCTATCAGTTGCTTGCTCTATGTTGGCTACTAACAGGATGTATGTCAGTAAAATCCTAAAAGTTAGAAAATGGATTATATGTACGCTTTCAGACTCAAACACGTGTTTTTAGAATACTTTGGCGTTAATGTAACGTCAAATTTTGCTAGATGTAAAACATGAAGTTACTTATTCGGAGAAATTGGCGTCCGAAAAGCGTATTTTTCGGAAAATTTGAGATAAAATGAAGATTTAAACATTTTCAACTTATCCTACCACGTAAGTACTTTGGAGTCCTCCTCAGAAGAATTATCTTGAAAATGAACAAACTTATGATGCAAACTAGCAGTTTGTGAAATTATTTTGTGGTCAAACAAAGAACCACAGAATAAATACTAACATATGAGCAATCCCCTGGAAACTAGAAGACTCAGCGTAATTTAAACATCTTGAAATGGTCTGCTTTATATGACTTACTTAAGAGTATTTTCTAATTGACAAAGTCCTGCGCCTTAAACCATGAGTCCAAAATTATTTAAATATACACGGGTACACCATACGATCGAGTATATAGTATGTTTTTCCGTGGTCATTTTCTTGGAAATAGGTACTAGGAAATATGGCAGGTACTTATGAAAAATTGGGTAAAATTTGTCCAAAAATGAATCTAAAGTAATACGAGGTCCAGGGTGAATTGCAACTTAATTTTTATTTGCAGCTAAATGAAAAAAAGTATTAATGTGACTACGCCGTCATGTCTTTTTAAATATGGGAGAACGTTTTGTACACATTTTACGGCCATTACAATTAATGTATGCTTATTATTTGCTATGAATATGTCACCAGTAGAGTTTGTGTTATCAAATAACAAAATGACATCTTATATTAATTTCAAGTATCGGAAATATTTAAATATGCTCAAATTTCATCTCATCTTTGATAATTAAATTCAAAAGTCAATCAGTTCTTCAGTACCATTTCTACACACTGACGCTATCGCAAAAATGGAAATATTTTCAAGAAAGAGATAAAGAAAATTGGTTCTCGAAAGAAATGTATGAGCACTTGTGTTTAAGAAACTTCATGTGATAGTGAAAAAACTCACCTCATTTTCTTCGAATTCCACCCAGTCATAATTTGTGTTCAAATACTGAATGTTAAGATTCATTTTATCACATGTACATACGGTTAAGCACAGTTTAGAGCATGATTTTACACATACGTATTATGTAACCTCTTCTTGTATTATGCAATTTAGCGCAAAAGTAATTATTAAAATCCATTCAATTTATATGATTAATATTCCCAGATATACTTGAATGTCGACGAATTGAAAAATGTCCTTAATACATTGAGACATGAAACCTTGACTGCTTGACTACTCTGGATTAGCATCCAAGTTGACTCCTCTGTACATGTTTCAATACCATCAATTTTCCTCTTATTAGTTTATAACAGTTACTTTTCATTTTTTAATAATTTTATTAACTATAGCCTATTTCTTGTACTCCTCCTAGATAATAAAGTTCATTGTTCGAGCGCAAATTCACAGTAGACATAGACATTACAGCGCGGATAAATTACATAAATACAAATTACCTTCGGTATTTACATATTAGCTAGCTCGTAATTATATGGTCAATGAGGCATGCTAGCTATCAAATTTGTGTGTAGTGTTCCTTTTATATTCTTATGATACATGTTCCCAATCAAAAAAGGACGGTGACGAGAATTACTATTTGCAAACCTGTTAGAATTTCAATCTTATTTCTTATTGAACATCGGATTTAGACTTTTTTAGTAAAACATGACAATTTTTTTGCATTTTTAAAGTTTATTTTCTGTTTCACTCATAACCATAGAGTACAAATTCTGTTTATTTTCATAGAATCGTTATCTGCTGAATTAGTTATTGCCGTCCAAGTTTTAAGCACGCATTTCAACGTTATCTCCTAAAATAACGGGCACCATCATATACTATAATTGATGGAGTCATTATAAGATAATTTTCATGTTATGTCCTTACATCTTGCAATGTAACAGCGTTTTTCTACCTTTATAAGTACTACTGGTAACCAGTCGAAGCAATATACACGCTGCGAAAAACGAAGGGGATAAAATGGAGGGACCAAGAACCTAATGAAGTCTTCGACGATTGACACTTCCATTCAAAGTTGAAAAGCCGACGGAGATTTTAAGCGGGATACTGTGCTCAAGAATAGTCTGGTTAGTCCAGTAGATGGCGACTTATCTGGTGGGCTAAAATCAAATGTTTACGTACCTGCCCTAACTCAACTGATTACGTTATTGAAATTTTGACTCTGTGACTTCATGGGACATAAAAAAAGCAGCAGTGTTTAGCAGTCCCAGTGTAAGACATAATTGTCTCTAAAACCATCCGCATTCAAGAAATATATAAAATTATATATTATATATAAACCATAAACATAAACACAGTAATCAACCCGAAGGTCGGTTTGGTAGGTGATGGTAGAGCTCACCCGTGTACCAAGCCCGAAGGCGTGTGAATACTATTTACACATCAGGGTAGGGGGGCCAGTTCCTTTCCCTGTGCCGGTTATTGTTTCCCAGGAAGATCTGGTACCCGAAAAATCAACTAGCTTGCGTGGAGCTGCAGGTGCCCAAAGTGCACCGGGAATCGAACCCGGGACCCTCCGGTCAGTAGTCCAACGCTCTACCCACTAGACCACCGCGACCCGCATATACTATACTATACTCCGCATATACTACACTCATTATATATACTATATATATATATTTGAAAAAGGGAAATACTTTATTGGAAGGCTCCTTCCGGCGGAGAAATAAATTATGACGCCAAACAAGAGTAACAACATATACTGATGTTATGGAAATCATCACCACAAAAAGGCATGACGGAATTAAAATTTTGGCATGAGAGATAGTATTTAAGTAACTTGCTAAAAACCGATCCAACAATAAATTAACCGTGATTATAAATTTACATGTAGAGGAAATGTTTAAAGAGGCATGGGAAGAACTGGAGGTAGGAATGAAGTCGGAGGGGAATTCATAAAATCGGTTAGGTTTGCTGATTACCAAGCATTAGTTGCTCAGTCAGCCAAGGGGTTGCAAGCATTGTTGAGTGAATTGGAGGTTCAGTGCGATAAATATGGGATGAGATTCAATATTAGTAAAACAAAGGTTATGCGATTTTCCAGATAGAAAAAGGCTAAGCTAAATATTAAAATAGGCGGGGGAAAAATAGAGCATGTAGAACAGTTTACATATCTCGGAAGTGTTTTGGACCAATACGGTCAAAGTGGTAGGGACGTAAGGAAAAGAATTGCGCTAGGCAAGGAGGCTTTCTCAACGAGGAGGGAGTTGATGACGGGGACGTTGAGTAGGGATGTTAAGACAAGACCCGTAAAAACTCTGATATAGAGCGTAGCTATGTACGGCGTGGAAACGTGGTCGCTTAAGCAGGAGAATAGACGTAGATTGGAGGCTTTTGAAATGTGGGCGTGGAGAAGAATGGAGAAGGTGAAATGGAAAGAAAGGAAAACAAATGAGGAAGTACTAGAAATGGTGGGGGAGGAGAGGGGTTTGTTGAGAGAAATCCTATGGAGGCAGGAAAAATGGATGAAAGGCGTATTGAGCGGTAGTGGAATGTTGAAGAGGGTAATAGAGGGGAGAATGTTGGGCAAGCGAGGTAAGGGTAGGAACAGGATAGGGATGTTGGACGGGATGAAGGGAGGAAAGAAGTACACCGAGATGAAGAGGGACCTGATATAGATTAGTTTGCTAGGTGGGGAGTCACAAAATGTTTGAATAATTTTAAATTAAATAGAAATTGCTGAAATATGTCAAATATGTCTTCACCACTATCCACTTCTTTGCCTGATTTTCAGCACAGTAAAAGGATGTAAAATTTGTATTTTACATCCTTTTACTGTCTTTAAAAAAATGTATTTAACAATTCTCATTTTTTGCGCAGTTGAAGTCATTCATGTTGAATCATTTATTCGAAAGATAGGCCTTCAAATCCTTGTTACGAAGACGAAACTAGATGTTCTTCCATTCGGTAAGACGTCATATCACTTATTTATGCGTAATAAGGATAATATTAATTTTCATTGTGCATGAAAACTCATTAGCGGTTTTTGAGAATAAGAGGAGAGAATATGCCTTTCTCCCGCGGGTGACGATTGATCCGTTTCCGCGAGTCCCGCTCTTCGCCAACACCGTGTTTTAACGCCAAGCTACCTTCGGGGGTTCTTCTGATGGGAAAAGCCGCATTCATCTACGACTATACCTCTCTGGGTTAAATTTGTATTTTCCGAGATGTTTCATCTATCCCACATTATTTACTAATCAGAACAGAAGTCGTATTCATTGTAAATATCGACAATGAGAGAACTTATGTTTACCAGTACATTAACGTAACGGTTTTCCTGCTTAACATTTTTATCATTTCTTTATTCAATTATCTCTAATTTGGAATATAAGGCACATAATAATTGAAAATTGGATTCTTATTTCTGTTTAAAAGCATCACGCTTTACATTAAGGTTCTTGACAAGCATCATATTGATAAAGAGATGACTATAATGTTTAAAGATCTGTTACTAGCAAATAAATTGAAATATATTTAAAAAAAAATAGCCATTATCATTAGGAGATATGACTTACGATAAAATTAAGCTTAGGCTTAGGATGAAATCAGTTATTCTAAAATCATTACCTAAAATACGTATCTTGGGAGAATGAATATAAGTTTCGATAACGCGCATAACATTTCGAGGAAAATAAACATGGATATATTTGAATTTATGTAAAAGTTAATGAAATGTGCTATTAAAGAAAGGTAGCTTTCAGCATGATCATTCATTTATTGTTGAAATAACTTAATTTGACAGCAAAATGATTGGGTTTTTATCTAGTTTCTTAAGGCAAGTTATTTAAGGTTATCAAATGTAGGAATTAAATTAAGAGGAAATAAAATATATAAAGAGTGGTTAAAGTAAATAAGCGAGGAAAAATTAATTAAAACCAAGATTTAAAAACTATTGCGGACATTTTAAGGAGTCGTATAAGTTAAAGCGTGCAAGATTGGCAAACGGCTACTAAAACATTGGAACAAGGTATAGCTGTTGCAGCTACAAAATATGCATAAAATGGAATGGGTATACTTAAATTACTCTGAAACCTAGCAGACAGCAGGTATGAAACAAAATATCTGGAAATCGGATGAAATAGAAGGCGTGTAAAAATATGGAAGTTTAGAAAAGAAGAATCGATGAACGATTGGAGTTGGCTAAGCATTGATTGCCATATTAGGCTAAACAGTGAAGAGAAGGGTGAGGTGCAGACGTACTGTTTTGTGTAATTTTAAAATCCAATGACTTGACAATTGAGTTGAGAAACGGGGGAGTTATGGATATATATAAAATGACGAGAATTTAAGAGTTTAATCTTTGTGGAAAAGAATTACATTTTTTATTACTGTATAAATAAATATTCTTGTCTATAACAGAGATTTTTCTAGCAATATACAGATGGGAATGAGAGTATCGACTTTCCTCTACGCTTACCCATTTGATTGAGCAAAGGATTCACTGAAGTTGTCAGTACATCCGTTTTCGAAGTTTTCAGCTCCAATTTTGGAAATTTAGTGAGTAAATGCAACCACAGGAAAAATGGATCAACGTGGTGGCATATATGATGTCTTTTGCTATATAGCAACATAATTTTTAGTGAAGTAATATGTAACATATGCGGATCGAAAAGAATAGAAAATGTAACGTTTTCTGTTAGTAGTAGAGTGTACAAATAAAAATACGGCTAAAACGAGTGCATTGTAATAATTTTTCCATCCTGAAATTTGCAATATTTATTAATTAAGAATTGGAGAATTATTATTAATTGGTAATCTACCTTGGAAATGTAGTTTTCGGATGCACGCAAAACCTTACTCCCAAGAGAAAGAACTGCATTTCTTAGCCTCACCGGCACATCCAACACCACAATTGACTGTTCTATATTTCCTCATAGCTACCATATAATTTATTCCTTCCACCACATCTGCTCTTTCCCTACTCTTATTTTCCTTGACAAACGTCTCAACAGCGCTCTCTCCTCCTCCACCATATTTAGTACTTATTCGTGAATTCCCTCTTCGTCCATTTTACCATTTTCAATATTCTCTGTACCATCATCGTATTATAGACCATCAATGTACGCCTACCATCTTGCTTCAATGACCATATTTTTGAGCTGCACAAAACCTCCGTCAAACTATAATTTTTCACGTCTCTTTTTCACCTCCATATTTAATGTGTCTGTCATCCATGTGCTACTACTGATGTGACCATCTGGGTGCTAAGCACTAGAGAGATACATGAAATATTTCATCTGCTATAGTTTCTTCCCTTCTACTTGAAGCCTACATTAATATTCCTCTTTCTGTAGAAAACCTCCTAATCTTTATTTTCTTGTATACCTATCAAAATGATTTTCTGATACCCTCAGTAATGACTTTAATCGATTACCTGTCTATCTCAAGAGTGATCATCCGCTAACCTAATCTGATTTTATGAATTTACCACCCATTTTCATTCCTATATGCAGTTACTTCCATGCCGTTTCTGTTGTTTCCTCTTCAAATATGTTGAGAAGCACGGGTAATAATGAAAATCCCTTTCTTATTCCTCATCCGAACCTGGTCCATTCCGACTTTGCGTCTGTGACAACAACTGAACCAAATTAGTTTGTGATTTTGTTTTTGGAAATTCACCATCCCTTTATTCTTAATTTCTGCAATATGCTCATTAATTCTGCCAATTTTACACTACCAAACTACTTCTTGAAACCTAAGAAACAAATAAGTAATTGCTGATTGTATTTAATATTATTCTGCATTAGTATTCTCAATATTTCAATGGCATCACGCGTGCCTCTCCCCTTCCTGAACCCAAACTGATCAAGCCGTAATCGTTACATCTCCGCTATTTGTTTTTACCGGAAAGTGGCTCTTTGGTGTAGAAAAAGATCTGTCGATAATCTTGACAAACAGTGAAAGAACAAACCCATAAGACGTAGACTGAGAAATAAGTTTCCAAAGACTCGCATCATTTACAAGCCCAACATAACACAAATGCGACAGTGGCATGGAATTTTCCCTGGTAAATTATGTAAAAGATCCTAAATAGCTACAAAGCATTAAATCAGTCTAGATTAGAGTTAATAATGATTTCATTTTAGATCTCAAATTCAGTCCAGTATTACTTGTATAAAGGAATAATCTTCTACATGAATTCGAAAACACGACGTTTCTATACGTACTCAATCCAGCGCCATTTTCGCCGGCCGAGGAACACCTGATGCAAGCCTTTTACCCTCGCCAATACGTGGCGGCGTCGGCGGCCGACTTGGCGCTCGGCGAAACTGCATTCGGGGCGGCCCAAGATCCGGCCCGGCCGGACGCTCAGCTCTCACGTTGCTACTGCTCCAGCTATTTCCTCCCCTCGCGACGTGACCCCCGACGGCCGGCGCCTCCGACTCGCTAACCCGGTCCATTGTGCCCCCCTTGCTCCTTTGCCAAAGCGACTGCCCCTAGTGTAGTAGGCCTTTCTTACAACCTGTTTCCTTTGCCCCAAGGAACAAATCGTGTTCGGGACCCGTTTGTCGGCCTCGTCACTAGCATTTGTCAATCTTTCCCCCGATGCCCCATCGGCCGCCCTTCGCCTCTTACATTGTTTGCGAGTCGGGAATGCAGTTGTGTTTTGTGTGATTTTTTTCACTTTTCCCCGAGTTTGAGCGCAATCCAAGGTCAAGGACGTATCTTACCCCTCATTCTTCATCAATGACTGCACTTTGCACCGCCGGAGAAACGCATGGTGCATTTGCTTGGGGTTACACTCGCGTGTCTAACGTGTGGCTCAATGCATAATATGCTCCCCTTTCTATTCTGAATGAAGTAGTAGTATGCTGGGTGAATTGGTACATGCTTCTCAAGGAGTTGTTGGAGTTTTGTCTGAATATATTGCAAATAACGAATTTGCAATTTCCGTTTTTCATGAGTTGATGAATATTGTTTGTTGTTAAAATATTTTAAATTTAAAACTCTATGGAAAACACTTCATGGTTGCATTGTGTGTCTGTGAAATCATTTTTAAAAAATGGTAAAAGTTACAGATAAACAGTGTACTCTTAAAATGATTCAGATTTCGTTTCAAAATGGTAATTTCGTTTGATTCAGATGAGCAATTTATTTTCTAATTGGATTTATTATTGTACTCTGCGTTAAATATCCAGAAAGACGGATTTCAATTGACTTAACTATACAAGGGCATTAGGTCTTAATTCCAGTAGATATTAATTATTAGACTAGATTAATTATTTGTCATGGGAGCAGTTATGATAGAAGATTTTTTCCTTGGTTTTCAGAAAAGGGATAAAGGTTTTCTAACATTATGGTATGCATTCTAATATGAATGCATACTTTTAAATCATAAGCCCAATATTATAACCCATTACTTTTAAGTCAAGCAAAAATTTTGGTCTATGGTAAAATTTAATTTTCATGATTCTAGTAACGTATGTATAGCACAGATGGTATTTTGTTAAAATTCTTACTATAGAAAAGAATACAATTTGCGGTATATGACATTTCTCTAACACGATTATCAAAGGTTGCGAATGTGAACTGATGTTGATATTTGGGGGATAAAACATTACTGAGTTTCTAACATAAAGGTTTATTCGGAAACTTGATCGATACGTGTCATTTGCCGGTTTCATAAATGTATTACAGGATATACTCAAGTAATATGTAGAAACAGATGACAAAATCTTCCAATAATAACGGAGAAACTTGAAGTTTCTACTTATATTCGGTGGAGGAAAAAGAAGGGGAAGATGTATGTACTGATGGGGAGATGAATGCCAAAAAATGTGTTGATAAGATGCTTTTGTAATCGCAAAAAAGAGTAAAAGAATACATAGTTTTGAAATGATGAAGGCTGGCAAGCCGGATTAGGAGCTTAAAAAGAAGATATTTCAGAAAATTACAAATTATATACAAATAAGGAAAAATCTTGAGTGGGAGGAAGTTCATTAAGATGCTGTGTTTTTAGGAACTATTTCACTGCTACAGCATATTGTTATATAGTACTCCATGTTAGTTCATCATCTGCATACTATTATATTTTGGGGATTTATGGTACTGTGCAATCAACTATAATTATTTCATAAATTATTTCTGCTAAAAGTGGTGAATATAAAATACTTTTGTTTTGATTTTAGCATGTATAAAAAGTAACTAATATTCATATTTTAATAGAATATGTAAGACATTTAGCCAGATAACGCACAGCAAATACCTATTAAGGCTTTTATAATCTCTACAGTTGATATTATTGTCTCTGGCATATATTTACCATTTCTTTATATGAATAATTTATAAATCTATATTTGCATGAACCCTTTGGCTGCTTGTTTGTCGTTCTTTCCTCGTCATCCTTATATTCCAATATGTCTCATATAATGATTTTGAGAATATTAGACATCCGATACTCATACTTGATTAATCAATCCTTATTTCACGTATCATGTAGAGAAGATTATTTTCTGTTCCATCAGAGTGTATTCTCTTTTCACGCTCTATCCGCTCCTTGCTATAGTCATTTATCTTATGAAGCAGATACCTCCTAAAAGCCTTATTTTAATCTTTGTAACTTTCTCCTTACCTGAGACAAATCATAATGCATACTTTTTAAAAATTAATCGTTACTTTATACCGAAGTTTTCAACAACAGATTTTTAATTTCTCTCATTTATTTCTTAATTCAACATTATACGTTTTATAACGGACAAATTTCCGAGTATTGCACTTTTAACTGAATCGGTTTGACCCCTTATGTTCCCTTATTATATTTGATCTCTTCAATGCTCAGTAAATGAATGTCCCCTGCCTTTACGTTCTATGCTTCCGTATCGATTTCTTAATTTTTCTTTTCAGATCCACGAATCTGGAGGTTAAGATTATTTTCAGTGTTTTATTTAAAGGATTACACACATATTAAGATATTTTTTTCTGCTTATATATTAACAAACGAATATCTCCGTTGCCAAACATTATAATCTAGTGTAAAGATATATTTTGTTCTGACGAAATACTCTCTATTTTTTGGGTTTATTGTATAAGTGTATACTCAACATCATCCCGAGTACTGAATCCGGATTCTTGGAAGCTCTTTCAAATTCTATTACCTTCCTGCCAAATTCTTTACCAGAAATTTTATGGGAGGCGTCAACAAAAGAAAATTCGAGGACTGTACTGAATCAGTCAAGCCATTGAAATACTTCTGATGTTGATGAAATCCGTGTATCACCATTGATGTATTTCATCCAGTTCACTCATGAGGTCTCTCGATACACATTCATTAAAAATAACCAAAATTCCTTCCCCCCTACTTTTTTAACCTAACTATAACCATATTTGATATTTACCCTGTTTAATTATAGCGAAAAATACACGACTAGCATCCTTATTAATCGCTGTTAATATTTTCTATATAATACGTAAAAGTATGTTGTTTATCCGGTATTTTTCACTATGTCAAATAGTGTGCCAAAGGTTGCCGTTGTATATTCTCGATCATTTGTCAGGGAGGAAGAGAAACGAGTTGTTTCTGTGTTACGCAAAAGTTCAAGTTTTTTATTTATCCGGTCGTAGTTGCGGAGAAATGTCCAAACCCTCCAAATTAAATTGAAATCAATTGTAAAGTAAGAATACAATTATATTTAACAAAACGAAGATATGAACACAAATTGTTCATAAATTTTCAACGTATCCAAATTAATACCTCCCTAAAATGCTACAATGAATTAATCCATGTTAAAATTGTACAGTTGTCAGGAAATATTTTAGATATTAACTTTTTATCTCTAAGATCTTTATTCTAGTTGTCATTTTATCTTTACGACATTGAGCATTATTTTCATCTGGTTTTCGGCGTTTCATCTATGTTGGACATACCAAAACCCTTAACTGGCTCACGTTTAGGAAACTTTTACCGTTTAAATATAATTGATGAAACTTTCATTATTGACAGGGTTTATTGAGTTCCTTGAAGAGTGTAAGATTACAGTTCTGGTGAAGGGCACGGAAAAAACGACCATTTCCTATTACTTCAATGAGAAGGTCCGAGAAAGGTTGATCTGGCCCTTGCCTTTTCATTCATAAAAAATATTAACTGATATTTTTCCGCCCTTTAATAATTTTGGATATTCTGTTAGTAAAACAATAGGCCCCTCCTCATATCTCTCTTTTCCACTTCCTATAATTCTGTCCAAATATTTCTCAAATCCTTGGCGAGATGGCATACTCGTATGCTATATTGGCATTCCCTTTACCAAACTTTACATTTTACATTGCTCATATTTCGTAAAAAATCCTTAACTTGAAATTAAAAACCAAAACATGCGTTTTGATAATTGTAAGAGTGATAATTGCGAGAGCTTTGATAGGTAAAACTTACCTCCAGCAAGGATAATGTATAAAACGCATACATTGGAGGTATTTTTCCTGGATAATGAACAAAATTTGTAGTTAAAAAATGTAATGACATGTTCATATTGTATAATATGCTCGCAATAATGATGAAAAGAGTAACAAAAAATTTACCAAAAACTGTTTAAACCAGAAAATAGGAAGGATATTGCTGTTTGTTTAATCTCTGTTTTTCCCATTGACATTACTTCAGAAAATATGCTATCATGCACCCATATCTACCTTGAAAATAACTGGCAAAATTCAAATTGTCAACGGATTTTTAAATAATTTAATTATAAATAAAACTATACCCACAAACATATCTATTTATTTGAAGTGACTATTTTTGTTCCACTACTATCCATTGCATTTTCGGATTCTAAATGCAGTAAAGTTGAATATTCATACTATATTATTCTTGCCGTTGTATTGCAGAGGCATTATGCTCCTTAGTTAATATGTTATTTTACTTTGATCTCTGATTTTTTATGTTTCCCTCTCCCTCTAAATGTTGAAATAATTTATATTTCTAGAATAAATGTCTTGAGCAAAGATGATAAGTGTAGACTCGATCGCCATGAGTTGTGGGTGTGCGTAATAATGAATAAGGTAAAATGGACGGCAAGAAAAGTAAACGGAGCACTACAGAGAGTAGAAAAGAAAGGAGAATATTTGGAAGATATTCTGAGAAAGCAAGAATAGTGGATGGAGGGCATTTCGATTGTTGATGGGAAATTAAAGCCTGTGATAGAAGGGAGGAAATTATCCAATCGAGCTAATGAGATAAAAATCAGCACGTTATACGAAAGTATATTTTATTAGAATTAGATGAAGGATTTGTTGTAGCGTAGGTTATCAGTATTTTTCCTAGTTAAGCGAGACTTAGATACCTCCATACGACTTAAGATTTTTTTCATACATAATATTCTTTTCTTCTATTTATGGAAGGTGAACACGCTAATATAAAATATTTTCCTGCTTGGATTTTACTGATGACGACTAGGCACGGAGAAAGCTCCAAATTTAATTTGGACGTCGACGAAAATCATCCTCCGATCCTCAAAAACATCTTGTAGTGGTGCTCGTCACATAACATTAAATAAATTTACTACAGTAATTTTACCCGTACAAATGCAGTTTTATTAGAAATTACTTTAAGTTAAAAATAGATATTATGAAGTTTCATCGTAGGAGTAATATTTCATAAATGTGTTTTCGACATTGTATTTTTATACACATTAGATAATATTCTATTTTTTCGTGCACAAAGTTTTGTTTTTCCTCGAACTTTTTTTTGCTGGCCAAAGTTTTTTCCTGAGACTAAAATCTCTGTCTCATATAACCTAGCGAATTCGTAATCAGCAGCTTGCGAAGTCACGTCGATGATAGAAGTACTTCAGATTCTTATCAATATCTCACATCAGATAAATATCTCATCAGTTACTTGTGTTGTAAATCATTTTCATTACATTCCGTCAAAGAAAACCTTGCAACTTTGGTTCTACATATATCTTGTGCTGCTTCGACGCATGTGTATGCCGCTTTTGATCTTGGTTTTTTAGGAGAATTGTAATAAAATTGAATTATGCTTTTAAGAAACTGAACTTCATCGCCAGTATACGAAGATTGACGTTTACAATTCTTGAGTTTTCCTTTTCTCCCTGAAATTTATTTTTCTCCGAAATTGGTTTTAATGAAAGACCTTACACTCACAGGTGTCATGGTTATGTTACAAGTCACATAGTACATACACGCATAGTTGCCTTGCATAGTTATAACAGCTGCTAAAGTGGAAGATGAAATCCGCATATGTTTTGATATTTAATATTTTCTCTTTCTGCTTTGAGTTGAGTTTATTCTTCACCAATTTGCTTTATGATTTAAGTACTAAAAGACAGGGTATATTGTATCTATTACATGTGTCATAAATGAGAGGGAACGTTTTATAAAATAAAAGTTTTGTATTTGCTTTACTTTATATTTTGTTCTACCACCCTTGAGATTATCTTTACGTTTCTAATCTATGTGTCTGATTAAAAAGGCTTTTAACGCGTAACATGCCAAATAATGAATTGTTAATTTACTCCATTTTTCTAACATATATGCACCTGCACACATTTTAGTTAGAATAAATATTCTATTGACCGTGTTCCGTTATTAAGATTTGAATATTTAGCCAATCTTTTGTGAAGGCACAATATTACCGACTATTTTATTTGTAATTATATCTGCAAATTGTGTGGTCACCTGCTCTTTGAATATCCCTCCGTGTAAAGTGCAAACTGCTTATACCATATAATTTGTTGCAATTTTATTAGCTTAACATAATATAACTAGATATTCAATGTTTTGTTCACTACATTAATATGGTGATTTTACATTTTAAGTCTGAATTCCACAAGATAATTAAGCATATCTTTTAAAATGTTGACATTCTGGCAATTATTAATACATTTATAATATATTTACCATTCGTTCAACTCTATTCAAATGAACTCGTGCGCACGTGTACGGGATTTGCACTGATATATTTTAGAGACTGATCTTTGGGTTTATTACACTGATAAATGTTTTTATTCTCTACTTATACTTTATTACTCTACTCTGTTTTTTATAGTTTATATTCCATCATAAAATTTAACTCCACTATGTATTCCATCTTTCATTTTGATTGCCTAACAGTACTCCCCTTCTGTACTCGCTTTCTTTCCATTGGTTCTCAGTTTGATCTGCCTTTTCAATCCCTTCCCTCAAAGTTCCTGTTTTGGTGGAACTGAAAAAAGGTTATGCATTTACTTAGAAAATGAAACTCTAATTCACTAATTTCGGTCATGTTACCGCTTATTTGCATGCATAATTGTTTAGCTTCTCACATTCATGCACTTCCTTATATATGCTCTTTTGTTCTTGAGACTCATCATTCCTAGTGCCGAGAGCCTCTTCGACTGCATTCACCAATGGTTTTTTCCGTTTATCAATCCATTTACAAAACCCAGTTATGTTATTTGGCTCTCATTCAGCCAATCTGCATAAGAACATAAACATTTTTCACACTTTTCTTTCACCACTGCATTTAATTCACATTTTTTCATTACTCGCTTTCATTCCTCTTTGAATTTTTATGCCTGCGAATGTACCCGCAATGTGCTTGATTATTCCCAACACGTTTAGCCAAAAATAATAATAATCTGGGAATAGCCTGACAATATTTTCATTTAATAATTTGGAGAATACGTATTTTTACGTCAACTCTACCTTTCATAGACACGTATTCATTCCTTTTTAAGTAACGCGTAGACACTATCGACAAGAATGTTTCGGGCTATATTAATTTATACGAGTGTCTTTTAATCTTTTGCAAACATTGTGCTAAGATAGAAAATAATACTTCATCATAGTCTTAATGTCTAATCATTCTTCTTATAAGAAACGGCTTTCTACTTTCGTTTTGAATACTTTTAATTCATACTACATTCTGACATCTTTGTCGTACAAATTTTGAGGTCTCAGTCAATCTATCATGAATTCCGTGCAGATATATTTTGGGCTGGCATATTTCATCGTCATATTGCAGAAGTATAGAAAACTCACATAGAACATTATATCTGACATAATTATGAATATATTCTTCTCATGTATGGCCAAGAAAATATTACATAATCATTGTGAAACTAGTTATTCTATTTTCTCTTTCATTTCACAATTCCATATTCTTTTTTTCAGTTCATTCACTGGAAGGTCTTATTTACTCCTACGCTCTCTATTCTATTTTCATCCTATAAAGCTTTTCTGCATCCCGGAACCACCATTCACTTTGTCAAGCGTATGAAAACCTCTCCTCGTTTTCCCTGATTATGCCCTGTCATATATTCTCCAAGTCATTAATTACACCATTAAATTTCTACTGCTAGCCTGTACATATATCTCTGATACTTAACGAGGGTCAAACTTGATCTACCCATCTCCTATTGGGCAGAATATTTTATCAATTATCTTTGCCATAGTTTAACTCTTTAACATAACATAATAACATAACTTTAACATAGTTTAATTATTTAAGTCAAAATTTCCGAATACTCCCTCCAGTACAGCTAGATCTGAAAAGATGTAAACTGAAGAGACAGCAGACTAATTGGCAATTTGTATTTAAATCAAGTTTGAATTAGGATTGTTGAAAATAGATCCGGTGGGTTTGGCATCGGGAGGGGACTGAGGTAGGAATGCTTCCCCTCTCTCATTTTTCCTAAATTTTACTTGGGAGGCATGGTAAGGAAGAACTAGATAAAATACAGGAATGGCTGTTGGAGGAAGATGCATTATGGATATCAGGTTTGCAGATGACATAAGTAATCATTTTTGCTGAGGGTGAGCAGGAGTTATATGGGATGTTGCCACATTTAAATGGCATTAATTAGGAGTAAAACGTGATGATAAACAAAAGGAAGTTCATGAATGTTAGTAAAGATAATTAAATACCTAAATATTGAGGTAAATAAGAGAAAGTTTGGAATAAGTGGAATAAGTAGTATGAATATCTATGTACGGAGGCAACGGAAAGTTGAAGGATTGAGATGGAAATTAAAATCGGGACAGGGATAATTATTGGAGCTTTCAACAGGGAAAAAAGGTAAAATTTACGCGTAGCAAAATTGATATTAGGCTGAAAAAATAATGGTAAAATGTTTTGCATGATATGATATGTCTGTGAAACATGGACTGCGGTAAAAAAGGGTCCGTAACTGATTGAAGACGTTTGAGATGTGCGTGAGGAGAAGAATGCTGAATATGTTTGGGCAGACCGGGTGAGAAATGCGTAAGTGTTTAGTAGAACAGGAGAAGAGAGAAGATTGCTGAAAACAATCGAAAAAGGGAAAAGAAATGGGCTCGGAGCCGTGCTTAGAAGGGACTGGCTCTTGAAGGAGGTACTAGAAGAGATGAAGGAGGGCCAGGCAAAAGAAGGCGGAGGAAAGTCAAAAGAACTGACGATATGGAAGAGGATGATGAGTGAGGAAATGAGCAGGAAAATTCAAGGAGAATGACTCTTTATCTAATCACATATTCAAGGTTTTTCTACATCATTATTCACACAGAAATAGAAAATGTTCTCCCTACTTATCCTTCGCACTTTTTCTCCCTTCTGCAAAGGTGCTATAATCTTAACTGTTCAAGTATCCAATTGATTACAATATAGGGGATCCTAGGAGAAAATAACCTTTATCTCTTGAAATGATTCTCAATGCTCTCTATTATAGGATGGTTGCACCAGGAGTGCCAAATATCCTAGCATTAATTACTAGCCAATGAGACATTAATTTCTGCTAAATCTCCTTATTTGTGATAGGTGGCGCAAAAGAGTAAAATAATCATTTATTTCGTGAGAATATCTTTCACCTTATATTGGCTCTTTCTGTGTATATCTCTCTCATTTTAAGTATAACTATTAAATGCATCATATTGAAAGTTTCTTAATGGACAGATCTAACAATCTCTTCGACTTTCAATTTGGCTCGGACCTCATTTGGTAGATTTTCATTTGCCATGAAAATAAGCGAAGTGAATACATTTATTCAGGGCCACCATGGGTATGACATGCTAATCCCAACAATCCTCTCTCCTTAAGCACAATGTCTAGTGCCTTTTCTTTATTTTACTTTCAGTACATTGCACCTTTTCCATCCTCTTACATACCCTCATATGAAAAGCCTGTATTTTAACCCAAATGATAATCTTAAAATTATAAGTCTTCGATGGTTTCTGACTCAAATTTGTGGCAGTTCATTTTCATTAAATGAAGAATGCAATGTATTTTTCCATTTTTAACTGATTTGTTAGGGATACCTGATGATGACGCCAAAGCATTGAAAATAGTGGTACCAAAATAAAGAACGGTGGAAAAATACATTGTGTTCTCCATTTAATTACTAAAATCTTATCGCGTCGTTAAATACAAGCTTGATATCAAAGTTATTACTACTCTCATTTTAATTTCACAGCTTAAAGTCCCTCCCATCAATTCCATTTTCGTGGAAGCTTCCTTACTTAAGGCAATTCTTCGTCTTACGCCCTAACTTCTTTGGCCATCATGGTCCAGATGACTCCCAAGATACGTATACATACTACGAGATTATCAGCTCTAGAATATGCTCTTCTACTTTGACGGTCATACTAGTTTTCCCCTTTCTAGGAAACACTTATATCACTCGTTTTATTCACACCGATCCTCTTCCCACACCTACCACACTGATCTATGCGCTCAATTTTTATTGTATCACCGTAAATTGCTTTCTAAGGTGTGAACATCCGCATATATCACTGATGATATGTTCTTCCATCTAATTTCATTCATGCCCCTAGTAGTGTGAATGCAAATGAACTGGTAATAATAGCTATCTCTTACAAAACCATTTGTCTTGCAATAACCATCCTTACCTGTGTTGTAGCCGCCTCCGATGGGTACCTATCAATGAATTTGTCTCAAATATTTCCAAGAGGCAAGTCGGTATTTCCAAAGCATTTTTGAACTTGCGCAAATAGATTGAATGCATAATTGTTTGTATTTATTTTTTAAAAGCCACCTGTAAATGTGGAATCGATCATATTTGCAGAAATATTACAAGTAGAACGAAAAATAATATCATTAAGACATTTTTTTGGTTGGTTTATAAATATCTTTTTGCTCAGTGCATTTGCTCCTGAATGGTCTCACGTTGTAAACATCGAGTATTTAGCTGCTTTGTTCGACCTCAAAGCTATGACTGAATACATGCAGATGATTCTTAGAGGTATCTGGTTTCATGTTGACGGCTAATAATTTCATAGCTTTTAAGGGTATTCATGGCATATAAGTCTGAGCCCTTCATTGATTTTATATTGAAAAGACTTAACGAAAAAAACTAAAAAATAATAGCTCCAGGATTTTCCCAGAAGAAGTTCTATTTTTTTAAAAAAGGTGTTTATTTTTAATAATTGATACATTGTTTCAAGCTTAAGCACTCACTCATTTTTCTACATAATTGAAATTGCGGCCGATATACTGATATAGACGCTGGGGCAGTTTTTGTATTAATTCATTGTATTTGTCACCCCGCAGCGGTTATGCTAAAAGCGAGAGAAATGTTTGTTTCCACTTGCTAATTACATTTCAACTATTAATTATTCCAGTGAATCTGAGGATTTGTACGTTTGTATCTTCTTCCCTGTTCACCAATGAGACAGAATGAAACCGTGCAACCCTAGTTCTAGCTTTTGTAACTGGACTTAGTTTGGCTCACATTTTTAAAAGAGGGTTGGTAATCTTACGAAGGCGCAGTTGGCATTTGGCCGTTCGGAAAATGAGTTGCTCAAAACTCGGATTCAAATGCAAAATGAAAATACACGGTCCACGGTCGCAGGACGGGAAACTGAATATGCACGTGATGTTTGCACAGCACGCGCTTTTGCATTTGCGGAACCCAATCTCAGTGCTTCAATCCGCCGGGAAATGAGTTTTCCATCGATTTCTTCCGCAGTCTAATTTTTCCAAAGTCTTCTAGCCCTGAGATCGGTTAAGTTGCTTTTTCCAACTACGAGGATGCCATAGCGTGTGCTGATGGCCAATTCGTCGGCATTTCTTTCCAATTCGTTGTTATAATAGAGTTAAGAAGATAAAGTATTTCCATTACCGTGTAATTTGGGCATGGAGGTGGTCATGCTTGTATAATAGTTACCTGGAATGACAGCAGCAAAAACAACTAAAACTTCACAAAATAATACATTGACACACCATCATGGCTTTATCAGTGCACATCATTACCTGGTGGTGATGCTTATTGCACAAACCATCGCTATATCACAATATACGTTTATGTTCAATTACAGTTTTGTATCTTTTCAAGTAATTTCCAAGACTGTTACCATTACCTGAAGTTCTTAAAAGATAAAAATTTACATTTGAAAAATCTATTTATTGATGAATATTAAAAGGGTACTACGCCAATTGAGACGGTCTGTCTGCAACCGTGCGCTTAGATTATTAATTTTAGTCCCAAAACCGTAACATATGACTTCAAAGGCACCTGGTTTTTTCTTTGATGCAGGAGGTCACTCATACCCCGGTTGCCATTAGAATAAAGTGTGTGATACGAGAAGGCAGACGAGTTTCGTCATTAAACGCGTGATATTTAATTAATAAAACATGCATGGAACTCAAGAGATAAAAATGCGCCAGAAAGCCAGAGCGCACTTTCCCGAATAAGTGCTATGGAGAAATAAGGAAGTTAAAATTTGTACATAAGTGGCATTTTAGCATAACGCTCAACTTTTGTCGTAGCACGAAAATGGTTGGCCTCATGTCCTAAAAATACATGAAACATCCCACGCGTGTTCCAAAAAGAAGTAAAAAAATATGCAAAATTAACTTACTTATGCATTTTAACGATGGAAGACCTAATTATAGCACTCATTTGTTGTTGCTGAAATTTTATAAAAATGAAATAAATTATATTCCTCTTTTTTCATGTAGTTCTGATTACAAATTAATGCGGAACAATGTTCTCATAATTTTAATAGTCTCTTTCCTTTGGTTAGTGAATCAATTGTCAAAATAGCCATTGTGGTAAAATTTGACAGAAAGATCTTAGGGTACTTTGGTGGTCGGACGTTGACACACCTCCCCTCCTAACGTAGAAAATCCATTTAAGCACTGACAAAATTTGTCAACTTGTAATTTGGAAATAAGGAGGAGAATGAAGAGACCGATATAATCAACAATTAACGGTGTTCTAAATGGCAATATCCTTGCCGCTATACATTTCACAAGTTTCTATCAGTTACTGGTAGTTACTTGTGAGTAGCAAGTTAGATACGTGAGATGAAACTGGTTCTACTATTTTGAGGGAACAGGTGTAAGTGTTCATTTAAATACACACAGATGAAATTTAATGAACTTTGCGCATGTTGGAATCTTCTACAAATTGCTTTGAGTAATTTAGACACAATTTGCATTTTGAAAGTCTCTGAAAAAGATTCAGGTTTCATTCACCCAACTTAATTTTGTGGAAGCCACTTTAACATACTCAAGCAATTATATCTAAGTTTTATTTGACATCGGACAATATGACCCTATAGAATAGATTAGAAAAATAAGTTGTTAGATATTTTTAATTATCTGTACTTAGCTTCTATAATAAACTCCATTTATATTCAATTAGAGGCGTTTTGAAAAATGCGAGGAAAGGAATTTTGCTAAAAAGAAATGTTGAGTGTATCCGCTTTTGCGTCGAAAAATTAGATCAGCTGATTAGGTTTCGCTAAAACCATGGAATTCTACTTCACTCCATCTACTACTCACTTTCAATTGATTTTGTACTTGATCTCAATTGTTGTATGTCTAAATTTTAGAGACCTAGTTCTCAACAGAATTTTTGTTTCTATTGAATAAATTTTGAAAACAAATCACGTCCGTGAGCCTCCTGTTAGAATATCTGAGTTGATGGTTGCAGTAACAATGCTCTTTGCAATGAAGTCTAATTTTCCGTGGCGAAGAAAAATAGTATAAATATAACGCCAATTTGGTCGTATCGAATTCTTATAGACGACGGAATGTAGTTCATTTCAATTAATTAAAACCCATGCTTTCCAGCTTAGGCGGAAAATTATGAATGGCTCCTATTCTTATGTAAAAGTCGTACAGGGATAATGGTCGGCCATTTTGAGAAATTTCTGATATTATCTTACAGTGATCTCGTTTTTAAGTGGTTTTATGGTATTACTACACCGCCAGTGGAGCTATGAATAACTTTTGACGCTTTACTCTACTATCTCCATACCGTTTTCTAAATATGTAAACCTATGCTTGCATTATTTTAGTCAAGAGAGAATGAGTAAAAAAAGGTTTGCAATTTTTTATAACATTACTAGGCCAATAAGAAGCAACTTTGCCTTCTTCTTTCCCTAATATTGAGCAAATTATTCAAAATTTCATTATCAGTTGTTTATTGTCTGAAGCTAGTGTTTGCCTTCTAAGGTATCATATTTACTCTCATGTTGAAAATCATCGACGGTATCACCGTCCGTGATTAAAGTATATGGATAACCAAGCTAAATATCCGGGCGAGAGTATGAGTTGCAGAAGAAATTCGTATATTCGACTACAAACGTACATACACGTTCAAACTGCCTTTTACGTTGCAAGGATACCACATTAGTGGACATCTTGAAATGCGAGGCCGTACTCTTCTGTAGATTTCTAGAGATAAATTAGAACATCATTTTATATATCTCCTGGTATTTGACGTATTCACAATATTTTAGAAATAATAATGAATTGACTTATAGTTTTTCCTCTGTTAAAAATAGGTTTTTATTACACATTATGACACACATTCCAATGATAATAGAAACAAAAAGAATTTCAACTAATCCTGGGAAGTATTTGTTTATATTTTGTTATTTAGCAAGTGTTTGGGAAAATATTTTATTTCTCGTGATCTTTACTAAATGATAAAGTGTATCATTAATTTAAAATTGTGCTTATTTTGGGAGATTAAACCATTTATGACTGTTGATAGAGATTCGTAGCTGTTAATAGAGATATTTAAGATTAACCATGGAAGAAATGAGATGCTTTTATGTTTGAAAAAGGTATTTATTCTTGCCTCCCAGAAAACGATACCAAAATATGGAAAGCATAGATAATAAACGATACTCTACGAATAACAAAACCCGATATTTTGAAATAAGTTGAAAGTAGTTAAATTCTATTTAGGCTCCAAATGCTTCTTTTCATTATATTGGATACTCACTCATAGGCAAAGATATTTTTCTAGCCCTCTTTCTAACCTTCAATTGATCGGATTTGGTCCATATCTGTCAGGAATGCATTGTAAGTATGGTGGAAAGTAATATGCTTTGAATGAAAAACTCAACTACATGGCGCAGTAATTCATATTGTTGTCCCATTATACGGCTAAAGAACTATATTAAATACGCTTATAAAGAAATTAATTAGAAAAGTGTTTTTCATCTCACTGCCAATAATTAGGAATCGTCTATACGGTGAGATATTTCAAAACACATGCAATTGATTTATGAGAAGATTCTGTAGGAAAGACTTTGTCCATATATCCCATATATTTAAACTAGTAAAAATTCCCAAGAAAAATTGGATATTAAGTAATTTTCTTAATATGCCTTAACGTGAAGGCAATATGAGCAATGATAACAATTAATTTCTACTTGTAGAGTATGTGGTAAGTAGCGTTCCAACTGAGAAGAATACATGTAGATCATAATTTTAACATCTTGAGATACATTCCGCACCTATAGGAGATTAACCATTGTCAAGGTTATTTTTAAAGATGCGTATTCATAATCAGTTACAAAAAGTGATTTAAATCTTTACATTTATTTCACTTTTCATATATGAGGGTACTTGAAGCTACTTTTACATATTTTCACTCTATTTAAAATTAAATTCTATAACAAGACTCTTCCTTTTTCTTTTCGTTTCTTCGTGTTCCAATTGCTTATCTTCTTCCGGCGATAGGAAGCCAATATTAGTGCATGCATCCCCTGAAAGTAGAGCGGAAAATTTTAGATAACATTTTGAATTATGTTAATTGACCGCAAAAAAAATTAAAACGTGAAAAATCATCCAAATTTTTTTTATAAAATTGGAACACTATCTTAAATACCTCCAGGTAGAGTTCAATTAATTAACGCGGAAGACTTTTCTCTTAAATTAAGATTAAGTTGTAAATTAATCTCAAAGGGTTATTTAATATATGACTCAATCCTTTCATAGAAAGAAACGGTATCAATGGTTTTTATCACCTACATATTGGGTTTTAGGCATTTGGCGAATCAAGAACTATACATTGAGAAATAGTCTGCACTTTACTAAATGTTTATTTTTAACAAATAAATATCATTTAAATACCAACACTGTTTAAATCCCTAAAAAATGAAAACTACGAATCTCATTTAATTGAATAAAATTTAAAGATTTACAACAGAATTATTTTCTTAAAATATTAGGTATCACACGAAAAACAAATTCATTAATTCCAGTATTATCAATTCCGTATTTATTGAAAATTTGAAAATGTATTATTATTTTATCAAAACACCTATTTTATATTGAGAATATATTTATCTAAGTAAAAGAGAATAAGGAATTAAATGACAATTTGGGCGAACATCTATATACTATATTTCCCTGCTCGATAATGTTCAAAAGAATTGTGATGACCATGTGCCAGAATTCTCTTGAATATCACATGATAAATAGTGTAATTGGCAAACAGTTTGCCTTTCCACGTGAACGAATACAATGTCTCCAAATAGCTTCTACGCTGTAACATCATCTGGATTTTCTTTATTATTATTATTATTATTAAGTAATCTATAGATTAGGGAAGGTTTTGGATGGACAAAAATACCTAATAAGTATTTTGTGACTATAATCAAAACACAATCCAGTAACCTACTCTACATCAAGTTCTTCTTCATCTCTGTGTACTTCCTTAATCCATTCATCCCGTCCAACCTTCCTATCCAATTCCTGCCCTTTCCTCATTTACCTAATATTCTCCCCTCTATTACAGTATTAAACTTCCCGCTGCCGATCAATACGCCCTTCATCCATTCTTCCCGCCTCCATAGGATTTCTACCAATAAACCCCTCTCCTCGTCCACAATATCTAGTACTTGCTCATTTTATTTTCTTTTAGTCCATTTCACCTTATTCACCAAACCCTACACCAATATTTGCAAAGCCTCCAATCTACATCATCAACCTGTTTCCGTGCCATATATAACTGCGCTACACATTTTTTAACATCTGTAGCTCACTTCATAGTTTCATCCTTCCTCAACGTTTCTATAACCAATGACTTTCTCCTCGTGAGAGCCTCTTTTCCAAGCAAAGTTCTTCTCCTTACGTTCCTTCTACCTTAACCATTTTGGTCCAATACACTTCCGAGATATGTAATCCGTTCTACATGCTCTATTTTTGTCCCCCTTTTTAAATGTTTTGCTTAGCCTTTGTCTTTTTGGAAAATCGAATATCTTTGTATAATTTATATTGATTTTCAGCCCTATATCTATTTTAATGTATTTCCAATTTGCTCAATGTATTTCCTTTCTGTTTCTATTGCTAAGCTTGTCGGGCTAAGTTCTTTACCATAAAGCTCTACTTTCTATTCCTTCTAATCCTCTTGTATCTATTATGTTTCAACTATTATCTTTCCCGACTAATCTATAACTGTTAGCACAGATCTACGATCCCGATAGTGAATTAACCTTGCTGTTTAGCACATCAATTTGAGTCTTCTGGTGAAAACTTTCCATATCCTCTTGCTGGGTCTTCCACCATGATTTTTTTGCTCAATTTGTTACCCGTCTCAATTTATTATTTACTCTTTGTATTCCCTTCTGCTTTACTTTGTGTGTACATTCTTCCATTTCCTACACGTCATAAGAACTGCATTGTGTGAGTCCACATCCGCTCGCGGGAGACTGTGCCATTTGATTGTAAGGTTCCTAAACCTATCCGTAACCATAATATAAGCTAACTATATCCTCTGATTCACCTGGCATTGTCCGTATGTATACATATATACGCCTTTTGTGGTGACTTAAACAAGTGTTGGTGATGACAATAGCTTGTCTCCTGCAGAACTTAATTGCTTTCTCCCCACGGTCATTCCTCGTTCCTAAACCGTAGTCTTCCACCTCATCACCATTTCTTCCTTAGCCTATCGTTAGATTTTAAACACCTGTCAAATGCTTCCTTGCAGGAACAGACGCGATTATGTCACCTATCTGATCGTATATCCTATCCATTCCTCCCTCCTTATGATTGCTCGGGGCATACCCGAACAATGACCAAGCGCGTCGGTTCTGCTTTTATCTCTACTAGTAATATTCTATCCGTTGCTTGCTCTATGACCATGGTTCTTCTTACCTCTATTACTTTGATGGAAAACTCTCCTTGGCTCTCGTTTTCGCCTCTGTATATTATTCTATAACTTACACTCCCGGAATTCCCGGTGTTGGAAGGGCTTGTACGCTCCAATGACTCATCGAGCTGTACGGGAGAGTAATAATGATTGGTGGTTTTCTCTTGGTGAACTTCACCAAGCTCATACGCCGGGAATGCACCAGGTCTAGTAATGATGATTGCTCCTGGTAGGCTCAGCCACAGCCGCTAGGTCGAAGGTTAGGACCCAGACGAAAGGTACTCCACACAGCGTCTGCTCCTCATGTGAGGCGGCTGCAAAGGCGTCAGTTCCTAGTGGCAAGGTCATTGAGTGATGGTGTTACGTTAAAAAAAATATTAAGGAAGGCAACCGGAAACTACCTCAGTTATCATTTCCATGAATGTAATGATGGATACTATTGAGAAAATGAGTCTTGGCAATTACGGGACTCAACCTATTCGGGCGTGTGACGTGCCCGGCAGCGGGGGAGACAAGGCTTCCGCGGTCGTCATCTCACGAAACCCTTGCAAAGGAATTTTTATGAAGCCTTTGATTACACAGGCCTACAAAAAAAATTTTTTTTGGTGCCGGGAATCTTTGTGATGATTTTAACTATATTTGTAGAGCTGAATCCATATATGAAATCCGTTTTTATTTAACAGCTCTACTTTTTTAGATATGGCACATCTTACGATTAGTTGTTTTAACATTTGATATATTCCGGAAAATAATTTTCAAAGTTAAATAAATCTATAAGTATACTAATTTATAACCACTCTGCGGTGTTCCTTTTATTTTTAATAAACTGTCAATATGTTTTATGTATATTTCTATATTGTAGGCCAATGAGATTAAAAAACAAAAATCGTTTGTATCGACTTCGGTAAAAGATTTATTGATAGCTCCAAGCTTAGTTTAAAATGTGTACTTCTTCACAATGGTAACAGGTTTGGCGCATTACCAATCGCTCATTCAACTAAAATGAAAGAAGAATACGAAACAATAGCAATGGTTTTACAGAAGATAAAATACCAGGAACATCGCTGGGTAATATGATATGGGAATATTATATTAATAATTATTAATATAATATTCCCATATCATCATGTAGAAGATTTTTTTTACGTAAGTAACAACATATCTATATCTTGAAAACTATAGCTGATAGGAAAAAACTAGTGTCATAATTGGATTCAGCACCCCAATTGTTCTTTAAATCAGCATTAAAAGCTCCGGCACCAAAACCACTGTTGGCCTGTGTTATTTCTTCGTGCTTAATAAATGGATTTCCACAAAGTACGGCGTGAATTATCACTAAAATGGTGTCATTTGTTCAACTATGTCGATAAGAAATTACCTGGTCTCAAAGCACTGTTGAAGGTACATTCCAAAAATATCGTCAATACCTTTTCTTTTAAATATACTTAATATCATATAGATTACTGACTAAATGAACCATGGAACATATAAAATAAATAAAATTAACCATTATATGAGTTTTCTGGTGCAATGAACATTTTCATATTACATATACCTAAATGGACCCACAACCAGATCACTTAAACACAGAATTATGTTATAATCTTATCCATCATGCACGAAGAAATGGTATTATTCCATTATGTCACTTAATATTTATTTCATTTCTCATCTATATTCCAAATAAAAATTATTACCAATTTAAAACTACATTTCCATGACAAATTCTCCCATTTTCTGATATTTAATGTATGTAAAAGTATTTTTTTAGTAATCTACCAGTTAAGGTGGGTTTGAATGGATAAAACTGCCAAGTAAATTTCTCCCAACAAAATAACAATCCAGAATTATTTCTACAATAAGTCCCTCTTCATCCTTGTGCGATTCCTTCGTCCTTTCGTCCCACCAAACATTCTTATCCTATTCCTGCCATTTCATCCTTTGCCCAATATTCTCCCCTCTATTACATGCTTCAACGTCTCACTACCGATCAATAAGCCCTTCACCCATTTTACCAACAAACCCCTCTCTTCAGCCCACCATAACATGTACTTCCTCATTTCCTTTCCTTTCGGTCCATTTCACATTCTCCACCCTTCTATCCATCGAAGTCTCAAATCTAAGTCAAACCCCCTGCTTCAATTACCACGTTTCCGCGGCGTACATAGCTACGCTCCATATCAAAGTTTTAACGAGTGTTTTCTTAACATCATTACTCAACGTCCCTGTCACTAACTCCCTCCTTCTTCTCAAAGCCTCTTTGCCTAGCGCAATTCTTCTCCTTAAGTCCTTACTACTTTTAACATTTTGTTCAAAATCATTTCCAAGACACGTAAACTGTTCAACCTGTTCTAGTTTTGGCTCTCCTGCTTTAATGTAACCCTTTGTATTTCTCTTTCTCGAAAATTGCATTACATTTGTTTTATTTATATAAATTCTCGTCACACATCTATTACACCGAATTTCCAATTCACTCAGCAATTCTTGCAATCGATTGGCAGGCTGGCAAACGAGCTTGGTCATCAGTAAACCTAACTAATTTTACGAATTTCCCTTCGACTTTCATACCTATCTCCAGTTATGCTCATACCTGTAATAATTTCCTCTGGATATACGTAAACAACACCGGTGATAATGGACAACCCTGCTTACTACCTGTTACTAAAACTACCCTCCAGGACTCTCCGTCCCCAACTCGCACCTTAGCAGTCTGAGACATGAACAGTTTGCGGATTAGCCTCCTGTCCCTCCAATCCATTCCTATTTTCTGCAATACACGCATTAAATTTAAACTCCTCCAATTTTCAGCAAGGCTCAATTTACTTTTACCTTGTCACTTTATCAAAAGCATTTTCGAAATCTACGTGATAGGTAAATATTTGCTGATTGTACTCTAGACTCTTCTCGATTAGTGATCTCATTACTACAGTGTCTTCACCCGTGCCTCTCTCCTCCCGAAACCCAAAGTGATCATACTTTGTATTCATTTTCCCTGCTCTTTATCTTCTTGTTGATGAGAGTTCCCGATAGCAACTTTAAAATCGTGCGAAATCAAACCTATTGTTCTTTTTGTATTTATGTAGATTTTACCTTTTCCGGAATAGGAACTAACACAGATCTCACAAAGTCTTCCGCAAAGATCCTTTAACCTTAGATTTAATTTCCCTTAATACCCTTCCTATCTCATCGTTGAGTACGTCTGGACGTAAGCTATCCCCATCTACGTCATGTTCTCTTTCTATTTCTTAACTTGCTGCCATACGAGTAAGTTCTTTTCCATACCGTTTTTCTATATATTCCTTCCATCTGTCATGGATCTGTTCTGTTTCAGCTATTATCTTACCCGACTTATCTCCAACTGTTAGCACAGGCCTTCTCTCCTTAGTTCCCGATAGTGAAAAAACCTTGCTGTTTAGCACACTGATTTCACTCTTCTGGTGAAAACTTTACATATCCTCGCACTGCGTCACCCACCATGCTTCTTTTGCTCAATTTTTACCCGCCTCCATTTATTATTGTACTCTTTGCATTTCCTTCTGCCTAACTCAGTGTTTACATTCTTCCATTTCCTTTTCTCATCTACATTTTAATTATCGCATCCGTGATCCATGGTTTCCCTGTCCTGTCGATAGTAATCAGGTCATTACCTTTATCCATGATTTTCTATACAGGCTGCTGATACTTTTTCCTTTTCTATCCATTTAATGTTTCTACATTCTATTTATTAACCCACCGCCCCACTCTTATCATTAAAAAAAAACGCTTAACTTCCTAATTACTGTATTGTGGTCAGAGTCACCCTCCCCGGAAGCTGTTGGAATTGATCACACTGTTCCTAAATCGATGCCTAACCGGAATTTGACTGCTACCTTTCTGAGTCAACTTTGTATTTCTGTGTGCACCTACGCCTTTTGTGGTGTCTAAACCAAGTGTTGGATGTGCCTTACCACCAACCACCATCTCTCAAAAAATCACCATCTCTTCCTTCGCCTACGGTCGCAATCCAATCCCCTATCACTATCAAATGTTTTCCTGCAGGAACACACGCGATTATATCCTCTAACTCATCGTATATCCTATCCACTTCTTCCTCCTAATGGTTGCTCGGTGGCATGCATACCTGAACAAAGACCACGTTCGTTGATTCTGCTTTTATCCCTACTTCATATATCCTGTCCGTTGCTTGTTCTATGTTGACCGCGCTTCTTCCTACCATTTTATTCAATATCATGGCAACCCTTCGTTGCCTCTCGTCATTACCGCTGTATATTACTCTATAGCTTCAGTTATCCTCTTGCTATTCCTCCATATCATCTTGCACAGTTCTAAAATATCTATATTTCCCTTTCGCTTTATATTCTCAAATTTTCCTATCCTCTTTCAAATATTGTCCTAACATTTCACTTTCCTATTTTAACCAATTCGATCTTCTACTTCTGGTCTTTTGTCCTGCTGCTGTCGATCTTACTTTTCCTTTGAAAGGGTTTTTTGAGATCTCGACCGCGGAAGCCTTACTTCTCCCGCAGCCGGGCACAACACATGCCCGATTGGGTCGAGTCCCGTATTTTTTCAGAAATTCCCGTATTCAGGTCTCAAATTCATACTATTCTTCATTAAATTCTTGAGAATAATACTTGAGGTGGTTTCCTGTTGGTAAAAGGAATATAGTTAAAAAAATATTCTATTAATTATGTTACCGTTACGCCTAACCAATGTTATATATTTTCTTAATTTGTACAATAATTTTAAAAGACATTGAGATATTTACATTTTATATCCTTATATCACTATTGTCGCTGAGAGTAAACTAATATTTGATAGTAGTTATTTCAACTACAATGATTGCGGGAAAATAAATAGATATTACATCAAAAGTATGTTAAATTTCAGTCCTCGCTATTTTTTACGAACAAAATAATGCGTAAACAGTTTAAATGGAATTGAAAATTTGGAATATTAATTGATTTTCTCAAAACTGAAGTGTCTTACCCGTGTAATTCTTAGCATCGGGGTATCATAAAATTATAATTGAATAAGAACTTAATATTATAAATTTCTTCCAATTTCATTCTACAAAAAGGCAGGATGCACATTAATTTGCACCGTAAATGTTACAATACATTACTACCCTCGTTTATTTTAAGTTTATTGATTTAACTTGATCAATTCTGATTTTTTCTTATATCTTATGATTAATGAAAACATAGAAATTTATTCTTAAACCATTTCTGTAACGTTTTCTTGCTCATTATTAATTGTTAGTACATTCATGAGTCAAGAGTATGATTAAAAATAAGAGGAATACCCAGGGAATTGATGAATCGTTATATTGTTCGCTCATTCCATTTGTAGGGGAGAGTGAAAACATCATATCAATATGGTTTATATTCCTTGTATATCCCCTCTTCCTTGGATTTTGAGCACACATTTGAATTCCTTTGAAAACACCCCGTGATCACCGTGAGCGGGGAGTTGAAATAATTATTCTCCGTTCCATTATGGCGGAGCGCATCGGGGACTGTTGATTGGCCGAGCCGGTTGGCGCCGCAAGTTGATTGGCGGTCCCAACAATGCCGAAATCGCGGTCTCGCGGATCAACTCCTTGGCGCCACATCTCCCTCTCCCTCCATTTCCTGATGAAAAGGGCTCCAGATATCCTAATTAATTAAAAAAATGCCTCCCTCCGGGGGCTTCAAGGATTAATGCCAATACGGATGTATTCACGGAAATAGCAATACGGTCACATTTCATGAATCCTGGAAGCCTATAGAACGCAAGGTGCTAATGGAACGCATTTGTGCTTATTCATTTATGTTAAAAAATCAATGGAAATGCAAAGTCAAAATTTCATAAATGAGTTTCTTTTGTATAGAAAATTCGTGCATTTATTATTGCTCAGAAATGCGATCCAAGGCTGACAGCATGGTACTGTATCATACAGACTTTGACGTTTCTTAAGCAACATATGATATTTTCATTGGAGAACGAGCTTATTTGTAACGATCAACGAAGATGTAAGTTAGAATTTAGCTCAGACGACGTTAAAAGAAATACAACTCAATGAACAATAATTGTTTTCAATGTTAAAATTTACCCATTCATTATTTCATGGGTTTCAGGTAAACATTTTCTTAAGAGGCAGTTTATGCTACAGAACTTAAAACTATATGTGACTGTGGGGTTATGAAGCCAGTTCACCCAAATAGGAATGATTTACTTTCAAGAATGGTATTTTACGGAAATTTATGCATCAATAAGTCTGAAACAACTTCTTATATTTAAAGATAAAATAAACTGACACTTTTGTTAACAAATGTACCATTGTTATAAAATGTAGGTTCAATGTACCTCTATTTGAAATTTTGTACTTCAATTCTCCACGAATGGAATAGATGTTATAGGTGCGTGGTTCTCTAATGGTGTACGTATTGATCGAAAACATCGTTAGGTGAAATATTCCAGAAATAAATTTAGAGATTGTATACATGTTTAAAATTTCATTATTAAATATTGACTGGCTTACGCTAATTTACCAGTTATTGTTTCTACTTTTACCTGGAATGGAAAGGTTAATATTTTACATGAAATATATCAGGATGTCAACGTATCTCACAGTCTTTTTACTGTGACACTTTTGAAATATTTATCTTAGGCCTTTTTCTTTATGTTAATTCATGTTTTAGCATATAGTAAGGAAGTTACGTTAGCAATAAAATCCCCCGTATTAATATTTAATACACCATCATTTTGGTACTCAACGATAATTTAGGGATAACATGTGGAACGTTTATTTACTGAGACCAGAAAAAAATTGTAGACTTGACTAAATGAAGTATATTAAACCAAATTTTTCCCAATGTCATTCACAATATAGTCTAAATTTCTATATTCCAATTAAAAAAATTTCAAGCCGATAAATTATTTAACTTTCTTATGACTTAAATTTTTATAAATTTATATTTAATCATTTACTTTCACTACATTTTTTAATGATTGGTGAAATACTTCATTCAGAGCCCAAATAATGGATACATTGCAAATAATGGCTGCAATGATATTGGTATAGAAATCGCCTTCGTTATTATTCAGTCCACCGTTCTGTCTTAAAAACATAATGATATCGCCTCTCAATGCAGCCTTTGAAACAGTCTTTATTTACCACATTTACGTAGTAACAATTGTTGAAGTGAGTAGTAAGCTTAACAATATACACTTAGTGGCGAAGATATACGTCTCGTACACATGAAAAATTGATGACCTTATCCGTATCATAGGTGGATGATATCCCTTACATTTTTGGAGCATTTGTCGATGCGAGGTCAGCTTTCTTATAGCTAAAAAAACCTTTTGTTTTTTTATGTCTTTCATGAAATAAGAAAGCGACACATTCGCTTAGTTCTCTCTCTCACATATCCATGTGAAAGGTAATCCTCCTTTATATTTCTGTCGTTCATACCTAATCTCTCCTCCTCCTTGGTTCTATCACGGGTTTTAACCGGGACGCCGACGCGTACTACGAGCACGATAACGGCATCTTAGGTGTGACACGAAATAAAATGTTGAGTGGCTAATTAATACCTATTCAGTATTTCACCAAAATTACAAAATATTATAAAATTTTTAGGGTTATCTAAATTTAAAAAGGTAATTCGTATGACAAATTGAGTTGTGGAAATGGAAGACCTATTCACGAACCCAATAAGGAGTTAGGACAACGTAAAAGGGAAAATGTGTACAATGTAGTTCGTATTATTCATCAGAGAAGAATTTGACCATAATATGAAAATCAACATTTGCTTCCTATCCAAAAACAGAAAAGCAATTCTTCTGGAGCAGTTAGAAACAGTGACTTTGGTTTTAAATACTGGTAAGGTATCACTTTTAAGAAGGCTAGGATGTTAAGTCCTGATTCAGAGACAGATTATAGAGACAAATATAGAATTTTCCCAGTAGGTATTGGACCCCTGAATGCCTGACTCAACAAGGCTTTTGTCATAGACATTTGTTAGAATAAAATAATGCACATCAAAAGAATGTAAGTATTTCATAGCTATGAGTAAAATAGTATGTCAGGTGACTTATTGTACTTAAAAGTATATATCGTAGACTGCAGGGCCGGGTTTAGAGGGGGTGGAGAATCTAGATGAATTGTATGGGAAGCTGGGCAGTAATTACCACCCGTGTTATGCGACATACTCATTGTGAATATTGTAAACAAGACTTGGGAGTAGCTATAGATTGCAGTAAAGGTATGTGAGGAATTCATAAAATCAGCAAATTAGGTGGATAATCCAGCTTTAGTCATTCAATCGCGGAAAGAATCCCAATGATTGCTGCACGTATTAGGCATTTTTTATAATACATATTAAATGAGAATCAATCTAAGCAAAACAAAGTTTACGAAATATTAGAGAAAGACTAAAATAAACGTTAGAATTACAAACCATAAATAGAGAGTTTGGGATACAGTACCTATCTTCGAAGTGTTGTTGAATATGTCAAAGAAGCTGCGACATAATAAGAAGAGCTGAATTTTTTTGGGAAGTTTTTATGAAGGCAGTTAAGGACACGCACTAAGAATTTTTAGGAAAAAACCGCGGAAAATTTGACTTAGGTAACAGTTTTGCATGGTTCAGAAACACGATCGTGTAGGCAAAATGATGAGCGAATACTGTAGGCGTTTGAAATAGCGTTGAGGATTAAGATGGATGGAAATAAAAACTAATCAAGTGATACCAAGACGGTAGAAGCGGAGAGATGAGTATTACAGACTTTAAAAGAGATAGGAGTGTTAACAGTATTTTTATGGAAAATAGAATATTTAAAACTATAGATGGGTGCCAGCTTGTTAGGAGAAGGAATAGATTAGGAAAGTTCATTGGAAAGAAAAGATGCAGGAATTTGTGCGGAAATACTTGTAAATGATATATTGTGATGCAAATTGCCACAGTATGTCTTGGTACGTAGCTGGTGTTAGACATGTCGCGTTGGTGAATCTGTGTGCCCATCCAAAACTTACCTTTCATGGTGGCTGCCTTGACAATATTACGCAAAACTCATGTTTAAGCTCTAATTATTATAAAATTATACAAAACATGAGGAATTATATTTTAAAAAGGCATTTAAAAAGAATAATATCAAGTTTACTACAAGAAATAGGTTCGGAGACAGTAAGTTAACACATTTATTCCTACGGACTTTTTGAAATATATCCTAAAATATTTTGTTTTAAAAATATCTTCCTTCTAACTGATTTCTTCGACTTTTTCAAATGCGTAATACATTACTTAGTCATTTATTTATTTTCAATTCACATAATGTGTATTAAAGTTCAAAATATATGCAAAACATTTAGGTGTTATAAGACAAGAAATGGAGTTTTCTAGCTGAACTCGAACCCTCAGTCATTTGAATAGTTCATTTTAAACAATAACAACCTGGATTCGTTTGAATTAAATAATTTATTTTTTAACAGAACAGTTTGAATGACGTGCAGGAGTTTACTCAATTTTCTCTGAGAATGTTAATCTATTGAATTGTTTTTGATAAAATATTCATTATTTATAAAAATCTTCCTTCATTGCGACTGCGACACGACTGCGTTTTCGACGAAACCTTGAAACATTCTGTTTATCTGCAAAGTTCTACTTGCAGATCTCCTTGTTAACCATTTTAATTTGTAGAAAATTACTTCATAGTAGCAGTAGCAGAGGAGGCGACAGACAGCTGTCATTTGCGCCATCACGGCAGAATGGAAAAGGTTGGATAAGGCGAAACCCGGAGTCGGAAGGGGCCTACTCATAAGAAAAGTCGCCAAGGAATCCGCAGTTTAACCCGACAACGGACGGCGTACGCCCTCAAAGTGCTCTCTATAAAGCACCTCAAGTAGGGATCAGGATACCAGTGAAAATATCTGCTACCCCCAGGATTCAAACCCGGGCCCTCACGGTGGGAAGCCAGAACATTAGGGAACCCACCATCCCAATTCCGGATAACTTCATATCTTTTTAATCTATCTCGGAATTTTTATGTTGCTGCATACTTGTATTTGTCCATGAAAGAGCTCATGAGACCATGGTAAAATCCCTCGATGATACAGACGTGATAACAATTAACATGGGTCAAATGCAAAAGGGTTTAGGAAAATATGGAAGGAAGACTCTATTCGGACTTATTCATGCTATCTATGAGGAAGGAATCCGGCCGGAAGACTTTGTGAGATCAGTGTTAGTTCCTATTCAGGAAAAGGTAAAGGCTACGTCATGTGAGGAATACAGAACAATAAGTTTGATATCCCTCGCAGCTGAAGTTGTTCTCAGGATCATCAACAAAAGGAGTAAAGCAAATGATTACTTAGGGGATGATCAGTTTGGTTTAGGAAAAGGAGAGGTATACTTGATGCCTTTGCAGTATTGAGATCACTAATCGAGAGGAATATAGAATAATACAATCAGAACGTATTCGCCCCTTTCGTAGATTTAGAAAAAGAGTTTGATAGAGTAAATTGGGAAAAACTACTGAGTACATTGCATAAAGTAGGAATAGATTGTAGGGACTGGAGACTAATCCGCAAAATGCATATATCTAAGACTGCTCAGGTGCGAGTGGGGAACGAAGAGTCCGGATGGGCAGTGTTAGGAAGAGATGTAAAGGCAAGGTTGCCAATTATCACCGGTGCTGTTCAACGTATATGTGGAAGAAATGATTGAGGAGGCATGGGAGGTGGAAGTGGGAGTTAGTTAGCCATAAGATTGTAAGCATTGCTAATTGAATTGGAAGTTCAAGGCAATAGATATGGGAAGATAATTAATATTAGTAAAATAAAAGCTATGCGATTTTCCAGAAAAAAGCAAAGTTAAATATTAAAATAGGAGGGGAAAAATAGAGCAGGTAGAACAGTTTACCTATCTCGGAAGTGTTTTAAACAAACTCGGTCAAAGTAGTAGAGACGTTAGGAGAAGAATTGCGCCAGGCAAGGGGGCTTTCTTAAGGAGGAGGGAGTTGATGACGAGGACGTTGAGTAGGGATGTTAAGACAAGACACGTAAAACGTTGATATGGAGCGTAGCTATGTACGCTGCGAAATGGTAGTCACTGAGGCAGGAGGATAGACGTAGATTGGAGGATTTGAAATGTGGGTGTGGAGAAGGTGAAATGGACCGAAAGGAAAACAAATGAGGAAGTACTAGGGATGGTGGGTGAGGAGAGGAGTTTATTTTGAGAAATCCTATGGAGGCAGGACAAATGGTTGAAAGGCGTATTGAGTATTGATTATTGTATTGAGATGTGGGATGTTGAAGACGGTAATAGAGGGGAGAATGTTAGGTAAACGAGGAAAGGGCAGGAACAGGATAGGGATGTTGGACGGGTTGGAGAGAGAAAGGAAGCTCATAGAGATGAAGAGGAACCAGATGTGGAGTATGTTGCTCGATTGTATTTTGTTTGGAGGCGCAAGATATTTATGTGATAGTCGTGTTCATCCAAAAACGTACCTTAACCGGAAGATTACCTGATAATATAAAATGCAAAAGAAACTCGCACAGAAAAGGAACTCACACGAGATTTGTCGTTTTGTGTCATATTCTGTTCAGCCGTAAGGTGGAACGGCAATCGGTTACTTTTTAATGTAAATCTCTATTTTTTCGCTCATAATGTTAAAAAGATAAAATATCCAGAAATATATTTATGAGATATAATTGATATCTAATGTATTCCGTATTTAAATTTTCCAATTTATCTCAAGCAATTCAAAGGACTGTCCAATTATAGTGAACAGGGTAAAACGAGCTAACGAAGCACTGTTAACCGTACATTACTTTATTTAAATTATATATTTTAAATAACAATGCATGATGTTGTAATTCGTGTTAGTTTTCAAGACCCGACGCCTTTTTTGGAAATTTGGTTAGTTGGAAACAGAACGAGATATTTTTAGATATGAGATTATTTGAATGCTACCATATATTTATAAGCACTTTAATTCAAAATAGGGTCAGCCTAATTGTAGTGTAGGAAGGAAAGTCTGGGTACAGCTCTGTGTTAGCTCCAGCCTAGAAAATATTGTTTTCCTTTTAAATAAAGAAATATGATGAATACCCGTATAATGGAGAGTTTTAAATTGAGTTAGTAAATGACTTCATGATGAAGAAATTCGTGTGGCAAAGGTTCTTTTTCATCCTACAGTTTACAGCAAATGGCAGAAAAGTGGAAAATTATGTTCGGCCGTGGTAAACTTTGGATTTAAAACGACTGGAATAGAATATTTAAATGACTTCGCGGCTAATACAGAAACTTTGCATCAATATGAACTGGATTTAAACACTGAAATAGGATTTAAATCTTGTGACTTGAAATGTCGACAAGGTTTATGAAAAAGGAGATAACGAATACTGTCTGTCTGGAGTCCTAAAAACTAGTATTTATCCCAAGAGATTAGTGCTGTGGAATGGTTACACAGGTTTTGCAGATAGGCTAAATAGGCTCCCGTGGGAAATGAAAGATTACTGATGAAGGGAAGATTCGACGAGCATATTGTTATGGTTTGTAGGGAAGAGAAAATTCTTCTGCAATCCTTGGATTGAAGACCCATAATTATGTTTATAACGGACAATGCATTTGCAAAAAGTCATAGTAATGGTGGATGGCAGCCTATAATTTAGGCGAAATAATATAATTAGATGATTCCTTTGCCTGAATGCACGTTCGTTATCATAAATATCAATCTATTGATTATAACATAATAATAATGCTTAAAAATCCAGCAACCTCCTCTACATCAAGTCCCTCTTCATCTCTGTGTACATCCTTCATGTCTTTATCCTGTGCAACTGTCCTCCAATACTAATGTATAGTTTAACCTTTGTCTTTCTGGAAATTCGCAAACTATTTTTTATTTATATCAATTCTCATCCCATATCTTATTACTTAGTTTCCAATTCACTCAGCATTGCTTGCAATCTTGTGGTTGACTGGAAAACTTGGTCATTAGGAAACATAACTAATTTTACGGATTTCCCTCCGACTTTCATTCCTACCTCTAGTTTTTTCCATGGCTTTTCAATCATTTCCTCCAGATGTACGTCGAAAAGTACCTGTGATAATGGACAACCTTGTCTTACACCTCTTGAAAACACTGTCCATCCGTCCCCCACTACCGTCTGAGGAGTTTCATATCTGTTGAGGCTGCCGATTGGTCTTTTATTCCTCCAATCTATTCCTATTTTCTGCAATATACTCATTAGTGTTTCCAAGTTCATTCTATCAAACTTCTTATCGAAATCTACGTAACAAGGTAATACGTCCTGGTTGTTCTACATTCCTCTCGCCTAGTGATCTTATTACTGCATTGGCATCGCGCGTGCCTTTCGATTTCCTAAACCCGCACAGACAATTCCCAAAGTTATCATATGTCTTGCTCTCCATCCTTTTGTTCATGATCTTGAGAACCACTTAAGCTGCATGAGAAATCAAATTCTTTTTCTGTAGTCCTCACATGACGTAGCCTTTACCTATCTATCTATATATAATATCTCGCTCTTCTTCTTCTGCGGCTTTTGTACTACTGCTGCCTGTCTTCCTTTTCCTTTGCAAGGGTTTTGTGCGAAGAAGACCGCGGAAATATTGCCTCTTCCGCTGCTGGGTACGACCCACGGCCGATTGGGCCGTAGCCTGTAGTTGCCAGGACTCATACTCTATATGCTGATAGTCATACAGATCTTGGAAATAATAATTGAGGCTATTTCGCGTTGCTTTCCTCAATAGTGTTTTTAATGTGACATCATCACTCTATGGCCCCCCAACTGGGGTCTAACACCGGCCGCAGCCGCCTCACTGAGCAAGGGATGCTGCGTGGACTACCTTTCGTCGGGCTCAGAATCTTCAACCTGATGTGAGTGACCCTACCAGGGGCATTTATGATTGTCCCTGCTAGCATAGCCCTATTGATCATCAGCAAGGACAAGATCTTCCACCATGCCCTTATTGTAGTGCATTGATGGGAGATGCCTATATATCACATGCATATTATTAATCTTCATGTAATTCACGACGTATTTCTACAAATTTGTTTTCTTAAAAAGCAGGAAAATTTCAAATAAAGGTTCCTCTATTTATTGTTTTCTAACTTATGATTATAGAATCGCCCGTTTCATTTTCTTCTAGGTCATTTATCATTATTATAGCGATTTAAGGGTACCTTAGCTAAAAAACTCTTTGATACATATTTTATTCCTTTGATCACTATTTTCTTTCAATTATCCGCAAGAGATAACAATCATTATATTTAGGTTTTCATATAATTGTACAGTTCCGTATATTTCTCTTTTCTTTATAATTTCCAGAATTTCGAGGAATGTTTTACACAAAGAAACATATGATTTATTTATCCTATGTTCCATATACCTTTTGAAATAATCTTAATGCACTATTTTTTACTTCCCTCAGTACGAAACCTTCTTCGAGTCTTCTCTACCCTACGATTTCGCAATATGTCTTATTAAAACGTTATATAAGTCCATTCCAAATCTCCCTATAGAAAAATCATTGAATGTATGTTTTACATTTTTTTCGATTTTAAAACAGGCAAAGTACATCTAACCATCAACGATATAATGCCGAGAAAAATAAGATGGATTCAATTTTCTTTTTTAAAAGTCATTTCAATTTACTTCAGGTTTAGTTTTTTTCTCCTGTAAATTACTTATTTTCTTAAGCGCAATGATAAGATAATTCATCATTTTTCTTTTTCAATAGTTTGCATGTACTCATTATATTTATATTCTTAATAATTCTGAACTCGAACTGATCATTAGTTAAGTGCCCTTAGTTAAGGGCACTTAACTAAGGGCACTTAAGTGCGTCACCTTTGATTCTTGATTTTTCTACGAAAGGTTGTCAAGATAATAACTTAAAACCATAGGTATTTACATTAACATAACATCTTCTGAATAAATTTCATATTATAATAATATTTAGCTTGATTGTTATTTTTACTATTTATTTCATCGCAGATTGGGTTAAAATCAGATTTTCCAATTTTTTAAGATAACGGTATAGTCTGTAATACTATTATATTTTCACAGAAGATCACAGCGGCTGATGTGTCGAGGGTGGTCATTTTCGTTGCATCTTTGAATTTTCTTCCTCGAAATTATATTAAATTATAATTTATCTAGTATTCACATTTTTAGCTCCATCAAAATCTCGACCAAAATTTGCTAAAAAGACTTCTTCTCTGACATCAGAGAGGTACTAGTTCATAATTAACCACGCTGTCTTGTCTTTATCCTAGGGTTGAGTTATACTGCGAAATATTTAAATTGGTTCCATAGATAGGACGACACGGGTAGCTTACCTAAACCTCAGCTGAAAAACACTTTCAAACGTAAAATGTGTTGGTTTTTTAAACTCTCTTTTAATTAAGTTATCCAACAGAGATTTAATTCGTATTATTATTATAAATATGCATCTTATATTTCTGACTCGAACCATATATTTCCCTATCTCCATTGTTTCCGGCATTTTGAGCCTACTTAGATCTAAGGCTAACTGCTTGCGAATTCATGTGGCACAGTAGTGGTACCAGTTCCTTTTTCTGTTACGCATATAGTTTCCCAGGAATATCTGGTACCGGAAAAAGCTTGGCTGCCCAGAAGCGCCACCCGGAGTGCAACCAGGGCCATTATACTACTACGTCCATTTTTCTGTTTTACATTTTTTTGCAGTTACATTAATACAATAATGCACATAAAAATAGGCCGCTTAAAATTGTTCGCTAGCTTTGATATTAGACTGTAGACATATACATGTATGACACAAGTAATATTCATATAAAATTAAAAGATATCTATAGTGTCTGCGTGTTTATTTAATTGTAGTTATAAATATATACTTAAAATAAACTTAAATAATTGAAAATAATAATATTTCGAAGAATATTGACTGAATGAAAATTAAATTAAATTAACTGCATAATAATAAATAAATTTATTTGTCTATTTGTTCAATTTTATGTTCAAATTATGCCAATTATCTGTTTATTCAATCAAATTTAATAACATCTTCAGATTCTCTAACTTATAAATGTATAATCATTTTAAAAGACGATTTTATTAAGGTGAATATATTATTTGCCTCAAATAGTTAAGTTGCTTTTAAGATACGTACACAGATTGATTATTGTCTTCAGACACCCTTTCAGAGACATATTATACATGTATATGAAGAAAAAAGTTGCTGTCCTTAGATCAGCATTTGAGATCATTCACCTCGGCATAAATTAAGATGAGTATTGCCTTTGATCTAGATAGATCTAGAGACTTTGATCTTTAGATAAGATTACTTAGGTTAGATAGTTTTACTCTCCAATGGCATGCTTATTAATAATAAGTGATACCACACTGTACATTGTGTAGTTTTAATATCATATTTGGATGCGTCACTTTCATGTTGGAAAAGAAAATATTTTGTTCTTCCGCAAACGTTTAACATTCATTTAACGTAAGTTAGTTTAAAATACACTGAAAATATGTGGTAAAACAAAGTATTTTATTTTCTTGAAGTGTTACTACAGAATAGCAGAATATTTATGTTAACGCACAATGCATATAATAACAATATTAATCAGTGGGATAAGGGTATGTTCCATGTAGGGAAAAAATTATACTTATTTATTTATTATCGACTTAATTGGGCGAGGTTGAGACTAAATAGTCCCTTCTTCCACCTAACCCTTACATTACATACATTAAATTGAAGACAATTACATACAGCCAAGCCCTGGATGGAGAAAAATCCACCCAGACGGGAATCGAACCCGTGACCTCTCAGTTGGTAGACGAGGACGTTACCCCGCCGCCACCGGGGCCGGCATTCCTCAAGCATGATAGAAGTGTGATGGAAAAATTCTTTTAGTATCCCATTGAATAAATAGTTTCAAACCGAAGTCATATTTCTTTGGAATTTCACCTTCACGACTAGTTTAGTTTTGCTTTTTTATTATTGTTCCAATTTAACAACTTTCTAACTTCGGCCTGAAGTGAAGTCAGCCGTAATTGTGAAAACTGAATATGTTTTACAATTTGCTCCATTGTAGGGTCATGCATGCATTCGGTGTGAAGCATATTTTATATTTTTATGAAATATGAAATGTATAATTTCATTGTCAGTCATTTATCAACACTATTTGTCGATATTCAAATAATAATTTGGTGTTTACTCTTATTATATAAAGAATTCGGTGTTTAGTTAATCTTTTCTACATCTCAGGCTGAGAAATGATAATTTCCGAATAAGTTTCGTTTTCTAAATAACCTTCATCTTGTTACTTAAGGTATTTTTCATGAAACAGAAAGTAACATGCATGCCCCCGAAATTTTAAATTATTTATTAGCTGTGGATGACTTTGTATTTCATTCAAAACATTTTATGGCTAATGGATATTTTTATATTTAACGGATATTTCAAATGCTCACTTGATTCCGATTTTTCTGTCTACCGAAGCATTCCGAGCAACCGCTGTCAGCATCGGGAAATGAAATCATCAATGCCGTGTCCGAATTTTATACGAATTAAGATGTAAACTCTGTTTTCACATTTCAAACCAGCCTTCTTATTGTTTACTTTACTGATAAGAGAATGAATCGTGGTTCTTTTAATTTTGATGTGAATCAAGGGTAAAATCCTTCAGAGGATATCTTGATATAATATTCATTTTTTGGTCAATGAATAATTCCAATATAACGGTGCACTTTCAATTATCGTAAACTGTGAGGCCTCTTAAAAAGTATTTCAGGGATTTTAATTTTATTTATGTGAACATAATTTGTCCAGGAATAATTTCATTGTGAAGTAGTAAATTATATGGAATTCCCGGTTAAAACTCCTTGGTGGATCGTATTAAAATTTCGCCGAACAGTGAAATAATTCGTCGAAAACTAATCATTTTATTAGGAATCTGGCAACATCCTCAGTCATCAATAAAATTTATTTGACTTACACATTATGTAAATTAACATATTTCAACGTAATTACATAGCCATAAAACTGTATATACATATATATATATATATATATATATACATGTATGGGAAGAAATGTTTTCGTGGCTTGTCCTACACGCGATAAATCGAGTATTAATATTAATAATGATAATAGTTTTTTAATTGTCGGTAATTGAACAACAAAAATCCTTGTTTCTTTAAAATAGGTTACGCTCACATTGTTTTACTTATTTTTAGGTAACACTGTGAATTTTTCCAATTAGGGTTATTCAGTATTTTGCATTAGTAATTTATTTGAATTAAAATTCTAAGAATGTATATTTCAAGATTTACTTCATATAGGCTTTATATTTATTCTAGCATTTATTATCAAATAGGGAGAAGTGTAGCTATTAAATTGGTGGTGTAAGGCAAAATTTAATTGAAACTGGAGAATGAACGGCAATATAACACTTCAATAAATTAAGATAACGGGATTATCTTAGTACTTATAATAATTATGCAATTATGCGAAGGTTGAGAATTCGAAGGTTGAGAATTACAGACCTATAAGTCTGACCTCAGTAGTCTGTAAATTAGTCGAAAAAATAATAGTTAGATATATGCGCAACTATTGGGATAAAAATAACTGGTTGGTTAGGTACCAACATGGGTTTAGGGAAGGTTATTCCTGCGAAACACAATTACTAGGTCTATGCCAAGATATAGCTGAGGTAATAGATGATGGAGGAGAAATAGACGCAGTTGTAATTGATTTTAAAAAAGCTTTTGACACGGTCCCACATGATCTATTACTAAATAAAGTACGACAGATGAACATTGACCCAAGAGTTAAGTCCTGATTAAAAGAGTCTCTCAGGGAGAGAACCCAAAGGGTCATGGTAGGAGAAGAATATTCTCAAGAATCAATGGGCGTCCCCCAAGGTAGTGTACTGGGTCCGATACTATCCGATATTAATGACATAGGTAAGGAATCAGAATGTAACATTCGTCTCTTTGCAGATGACTGTATAATATATAGAAAAATAAAAGACAAAAGGGGTAGTGATATATTACAGGATGATCTAAACAGTGTATCGGAATGGATTACAAATAATAAAATGGGTGTAAACACAAAAAAAATAAACTAATAACATTTAGTAGGAAAAGGAGAAGGGAAAATAGAGATTATAACTTGCTAGGTGAAAATCTAGTAAGAGTTGAGAAATGTAAATATTTAGGTGTTTATCTCACAGCTAACTTAGAGTGGGGACATCATATAGATAAGGTGGCAGGTAAGGCTTTTAAAACTCTGCACTGGGTCATGAGGAACCTTAAGGGGAGCAACAAATCCACCAAAGAATTAGCATACACTTCAGTTGTAAGACCAATAATGGAGTACGCAACAACAGTATGGGACCCTATGGTAAAGATGCATATAAATAACCTTGAGAAAGTACAGAGAAAGGCAGCTAGGTACGCTCTAGGAAGACATAACAGGACAGATAGTTTGACAGAAATGTTAGAGACACTAGGATGGACACCGCTCCGACTCAGAAGGAAGCTGAACAGACTATGTGGGATGTTCAAGATAGTAAATAAAGAGAAGGGGTGGGAGGAGCTCTCAGAAAGAATAGACAAACCAAATTACATTGGGCGGAAGGACCATCAGTTCAAAATAAAACAGAGGGCACAAAACAAACATAAAAAAAACTCCTTCCTCAATCGTGGAATAAAAGAATGGAATGAGTTACCTGAGGATATCTTTGAGTCCTTACCTTATTCATTAAATAAATTTAAAACGAGGTGTATGCTCTCCTTAAAATAATTATCTGTAACGTGTGAGTGAGAAATGTACGTGATAAAGCCGTATGTACTTGTATTATGAATGGTTTAAGTGGTTTATGACTCGTAATCAAGAACATTACCATTAGGCTATCGCCTACTTGTAATGCTGGTTGTTAAATAATAATAATAATAAAATATTTACTCTATAGTTTTCCTATGATTGAGATAAGAGCTTTGAAAAGACTGTTGAAATTTATTTTCATGGCAGTACTATCTGATGTTCAAGGAGGCTGTCAGCGTGACTTTAATCCATTAATATATACTTTACGGAATGTAAAAGATAATTCCTCTCTATCATTACTCTAACCTCACTTTTCCAAATATTTATCTCATATTTTATCCTTGAGTATCCCTCTTTGCAATGGCGACTTCTCCGTTCTTATCCCATTCTTTTGAACATCCCATCCTTCATCCTTGAACAATTTTGAATCCTTCATTGAACGTTCTTCCATTTTTATCGCTATGTAGCAATTCTTTTTTGTTTACATTTCTCTCATATTTCCTTCTCTTTTGTTCACTACGATCTCATACCCCGTCAATTTATAATCCTATACCATCAAGCTAATTCTGCTTTCATCATGAACCACGTTATCTAATATTTTATCAATGTACTTCTCTTTTAAAAATCTACTTAAATTTTCCTCGCCTCGACATCTGTATTCATAGGAAAATTTACACACAAAATAGTATGGTAAAATCTTTGATAATTTTCTTTATAGGTCGTTATGCAGAAGACGATGCCATCTAAATTCTGTCTGTGAAACCAAAATAGCCTGTGAAATATTTCATTCTTTATTTTCTATACTTTCACTTACATCTAGTTCTTATATTTTTGGGATATTGAATTCATTAAAATATATTCTTCTTATGGTTAATTTTATATGCAGTAAGGATTTGCATCATTATTATAGATACTTACGAATGAGTATTTAAGACGTTATTTCGAACTACTATTTATATTTGAACGAATAACGCATGCCTACTTTCTGATAGTAATAGGATAATTTGGAAAATCTTATTATGAAGCCTTGGAGAATTCAAACCCAGTTTCTAATAGTTAGCTAGTGACTTCAGTATAATCCCAGTGACTTCTGATGGTTGGTAAGGAGTTAAATGTATTCGGTAAACGTGGGATATTACTCTTATCATCATACCATTAGAGCATATGACATATTACCATTTTTAGTAAATTTGTGTAGATAAGAATTTGGGCTGTACAGGAAATAACGAGAGTTGTGAAATCAGGTTAATGGTGGAGAGGTCTGACGGAGAGGCAGGAGGCGTATTGGAGAAGTGCATGGACCAGAGCTCGATTGGTACAACACCTTTTGGACCAATAACTCTGAATTCCGTAAAGCAGTTAATGATTCTAGAGAGGATATAAAAATTAAAACCTTTGGTATTTTTAACTGCGTAACGTTGTTAATACATTTTTAAAGGACGTTCTTTATAGTTAATCAGTAATAATAATGATGGGAGGCATACGAATCTATGCTGGTATTTTAAGCAATTACATTTTCAGGATTAAGTATTCAAAAATATTTAACATCAGTGATAAAATTGTAAAATAAAATTTTCGGGAGTCAACATGTAAAGACAGTATAAGAAATTATAATGTTAATTTATGTAAAACTCGTCAACTTGAAAAAAAGTAGAACAATGATGGTGGTGTCTCTTGAAGTGCCAAATTTGTAAATGTATTATGAAGTTCGCGCATGTCTGAATATGTACAGATATCTTCTACAGCGCTATAAATATATTTAGAAGAGTGCTTACATATGTCTCCACGGCGTCTAGGTGAAGATCTCTCTATCGCTCTTGATGAGTGTGGAATAATGTTCACGGTAGACGTAGTGAAGGGCGGCATTTCGTTCTTTGTTTAGGACGAACTCTGGCTAGACGATATTAGTACCTGTTAAAATGGACCATTGAAAAAATTAATACAAAATTTTCCTTCCACTTAGATTCAGAGAATCTATTTCAGTATTCGATAATTTCATAGAAAACTGATAAATATCCATTTCGAAATGAGTATGAATAACTTTTATATTAAATTTTGTAGGTTTCCTCTGAAATAAGGGTTTTCATCCCCTGCTACATCACAAAGAGAACGAAGAAGAAGATATAAATGAATTTTAAAATTAACGATCCCAAGACACTGCATATTAATTTTACTTTAGAAATGAAAAAGTTGTACACAATTAGATGAATTTAGGAGGTATTTCTCAAGTATATTGGGACAAAATTTTGTGCATTTCTGTAATTACCTACAGATATTTGGGAGTTTTTTTTTAACCTTTTTAGCATAGATAATCTGGCAAAAAAGCGCCACCGTGAGGTTAAAGTATAAATAAGTTTAAAGGATAAGTGTAGCCTTACCATATCATATTTCAATGTTTGTAAAAAAGTACTTATTTATACTAAATACATAATATATTTAGCATTGATTCCAAGGAAAATAATGATACTAATGATAAGTTATATGTGGAAGAGTTACATTCATAAGGTATATTAAATTGATATAGTAAGAAATTTAATGAAGTAAAGGATGGGAGAGGTTATCAAACTGTTTATAGGAGGATACATTCCACCTTAGAAAAGTTACCTGCCAATAATTTGCCTGAAAAAATGCTGGGCGGATTTTCAACACGCAGCTGTACTGGTTGATATATTTAGAGGTAATAAAACATTACTATATTAGGAGAGTAACATAGATAACCATTTCGAGGAGTGATTCAACTGAAATATTAAAATTTGGCAAATGATAAAGAATTGACTCTTAGAACAAAAAAGAACAATTCCTTTTGGGTAATAGATGAAAAAGTATTGTAATATAATGTTAGAAAAATATTAAAAGGGTTGACAAATAATTATCGAACGTTTTGTTAATTTAGTTTTGTTATCGGTTGTCTGTCGAGTTATAGTAGGTTTTTAATGGACCTTAATGAACCAAACATAAAATAATGGACTTTAGACTAGACACTACTGGCCTCATAATCCTCGACATAAATGAAATATTTCTGAAGAAAATGAAACAAATATGTGGCACAAATACTGTAAGTGGTCAATCCGAAAGAAAAATTAACTAATTTATTTGCGGTATTTAAATAAGACAATATTTTATCCTAGGACATTTGATTGACCTGTTCCTTTGCATATAAACAACCAAACAATTGAAAGCTGAGAGTGCTCGGAGTCTTTCTTGAGCCTTCAACAATTGATTAAATTATATTTTTCTGGTTTAAACAGGAAATGAGATTTTTTCCAAATGAGTAATGAAAACTATATAAATATTGGATTACTGATAAATAAATGGTAGTCGGCGGACTGTGTAGCGTATTAGATGTTGAAATAGACCTGCATGGATTTAGTGCTTTAAAACAGATTCAAGTTAAATAGTATTTTCTAGCAATATAAAGCTTTCAGTCCAGATAAAGTACATTAATATTAGTGTGTTAAGTATTGAGACTTTTATAAAACTAAAAACCCCTATAAAACCTATATTTTTGACATTTTTACCTACCTGCATAGTGGTTGTGATTAGCAGATAACATTTTAAGCTGGTGTCTTTTTATTTTTAATTAGCGATAGTTGAAGTGGATACTTCCATTCCATTGTATTGCACAAGGAAGAATCAAAGTAACTAAACGTTTCCATAAGATATCCTTTGGAGACGCTAAGTATTTCGATTCTTTCTTGTCCGTATACGAGCTTCGTGCGTTGTCTATTTTTGTTACTAAAACAACCTTGTTTTCAGCCTCCAGTAGTTTCAGGAATGATTCGAGGAAAGTACATTGCTATCTACATAAGAATATTATGGCAGTATTCGATTTTTGCCCCTGTGGAAGGTATGTTAGATATGATACTTGTGTTATTTACAATTCAAATTCTGCTTGCATATATACATACTCCTGCTGAATTCCTTTACTTAATTTAATGCAATGTTTTATATCCTTACATTTAAACGCATAGAACCAAGCTCAACCTTCAATTGACATGTTGAAAGAATTCAAAATTAGGATGTATGTATTAAATATACCATGTCCGAGATTTGAAACAACATTACAAGAACACACTTTGCACTCTCCATTTATGTTTAAATATAATATGTAACGATCGTTTCTGGGTCTAGACTTCGTCACGAGATAAATTCATTGCAGCAATATTCTTTGCGGTGAAAGCTGGGTACCGAAATTCCTGTTTAATAATTAAAACTATAAGTACACATTAAAAATGTTCCACTTAATTAACGTCCATGGGTTTATATGAACTGAAATATTCAAATTGAGGAGGTATTTATTCACTGATCTGTATTTACTTGAAAATAGCACAACGCGCTTATAACATGATAGTAGTGTACAACAGTTTCATAGTTACTTTGTTCAGAAAAGTACAGCACCTTCCGAAAGCATCATTGCTCTTTATTTAATGAAAAAACTTGGAATGTAGATATTATCCATGCAAGGTACAAGGGTGATACGAATTTTTATGAAATTACTGCGATTGAAAATTTTTTAGTTAACAGTCATATTTTTGCTAAGAATTGCATTTCATACCCAACGCTGATACTAAAAATTGTTCTGGTCCAAAATATGTTTGATGATTTATTTCTACTCTCACTAAACGACACGCAAAAATGTTCGTAATAATATCGAGTTTTTGTTAAATATTGTTGGTTAATATGATCGGAGTCTAGTTGTAATTACGTATGCAGACGCAATGTATTCAAAAGGTACCTAATGACTTAATCATGACGCAAAATTATTTTTATGAGAATTCGTTGCTGCTGTGCATGAAGTTTCAGTGTGATGGAACGCCCGGTTTAGACTTTGAACTGAGAAACCAAATTCCTGGATTCGTATATTAGCAAAACGCGCTAAAGAGAACAAGGGGTCCAGTTTGCGACTAATGCGGCCCGGTTTCCGAATGTTTGCTTGTCGAATTTGATTATTCAGATTGAGGGAAAGCCGTGATGTTTACGCGCTCTAGAAACGCATATGCTCAATCCGAGATCGGCAGTAATTGTCTCCATGGGAACAATCTAAAAAAAACTCCTTTACAAGCTACCGATAACGACATCCCTCACTATGAATTCAAGAGAAAATGCCGTCGATTGTCAAACATTCTTTCTCTTAATTAGAAATTGCCTTTTTCCTCCATTCGTGTACGAGATGTCATCAAGTAAGAAGCCCACCCGAAATTCTGGTTCACCGCAAAAAAAATATGTTAAAAATTTTGGTCGATGCTGAAAGGTTTGATTATTTAAAAAAAAGGCATTTATCGTTTATTTAATGTAACAGGGATGTAAAAATACATATTTTGGTAAGATAAATGATACCAACACTTCATTTGTGATACTCATTTTTTCATCTAGCTCCAAAAGTTGTCTGGCCGAGCTGTCAAAGAAAATTATACACAATCATGAATTAGTCAATGGGAAGGTTCTATTTCATAAACGTTATCAAATCTCGAGCCGTAATAAGACGATATAGTACTGAGTTCTGTATGTGACAGAACAAAGAAGAGATTTTGTGCACAGACGGAAATTGGGAAGGTTGATAAAAAATTTATCGCTATATTTAAAGACTATGATAGAAGAGGGAATATTAAGCAAACTAGAAAAGGGGAAGGAATATAAGAATGTTAGACGGATTGAAGATAGTAAAAGAAAGAAGAAAGCGTGCTGATTTGAGAAGGGGCTTACCACAGTGATGCAGGTGAGATTATGTTTTGTAGAAAGATTAGGGTAATATCCTTATATCATAGTGCCCCTGTGTTCAACCTGTAATTTAACTGGTAGGTGACCGATGATAATTAGAGTTATTTCAATATTATTAATTGGTGTGGAAATATCCTACATGCAGAGCTAGCGAGGTTTTCAAAAATTGCAAAAAATATTATCAAAGACATATCTTCGAAATAGTATTGCAGTTTGCCTTATCCTTACCGCAAGTAAACCTCAAATAGTCTAGTCTATATTTATGGCGATAATATATTCTTTTGATTTCTCTTAACATTGGCAGCGGAATTGGTCACGTATTATTTGTCCCTTTGAAATGGTTAATCAAGGTTAATGATACAATCTTCTTCCATTTAATTATTGTGTTTTTTTAGTATATTTCGCTTTTTATGTTGTATTGTTGTTGTATTTACTTTATGAGTTGTTTTCGACATACCAGAAATACTTATATGACATAACTGATAAGCGAGACTAAAATTAGAAGGACTAGACGTTTTAAATAGTTAAAATTTATGAATATTAATCATGCAAACGAATTTTAGGAATTTACTGTGTACTTTATTCAGATATATTATTAGTGCTTTACAAAGAATGATATTTAATATTTATTTTGTGAAATTTATTTACATGCATAACGTTTCAAAGTACTGCTTGCAAACTGAATGAAAATTTCCTAAATAAAAATGAAATAAAATAATAATAATCACTAAACATTCTTTCTCTCGATGAATATTTCCTTTTAAATATGTATACATGTATATGCACTCTTTTTTGGTAAGATATTGTTATCGAATACCTTTCTGCTCGTATATTGGTTTTAATTTAAAGAAAATTATTGCAGGATCAGCTTAACAATAATAAATCGCTTTGGAAGATACCATTGGGAAGACTATTCCTAAATTTTCTCATTCATAAATTGTCATTAAAAGCTTATATAATCATCAGTAATATTCAAACCTCGACTATATTACAGGTATTGTCTTGAGTAATTGATGTACTTTTTCAATTATTTTCCAGTGGTATTCAACTTCCAAGCAATTGTATATACCTTGATTAGGTTTTACCAATTACTATTCTAACTAATAACTTGCGAAAACCGTCCGACGAATAATTTACGTCTTGATAGTTTTATTCTAAACGAACAAATGCCTGTAAGTTCTCAATTACATGAGGCTAAACTCACTTGTTTAGATCCAACAGCCCAATCAAATGTCCACGGGGCTATACTATAGAATGCCGTTGTTAGAAACACCGTTTTAAAAACAACCATGAATATATTTTTGAATGTAGTAAATGACCGTTGCAATTGTGCACAGCCGAGATCACCTCTTGATGCCCTAGACCTACCGGCTCACGGCACGCCGGACCTTTGAATCCCACCACATCGGAGAGTAGATTTTCATGTAACATCCGTGATTTTTATGAATGAGTTTTATGAGTGGCCTCTTACGAGAATACGGCGCGAATTAAACTTCGCCGTCGGACCTTACCATAAAAAGGAACCTTCGCCGCCACCATTACGCAAGAATGTGCCCCCAGGAAGGTAAACAGCCTAAAAATGGAAGAGAAAATGCAGGAGATGGAGAGTTAAAATGGCAGAGTGAACCAACGTGGAAGCGGGAGGGCGGGGGTGTGGGAGTGAATAATGAAGGCGAAGATAGAAGAGAGAGAGAGAGAGTGAGAGAGCCGCGGAGAGAGACGGAGACACACGGAATACAGGAGATGGGCAAGGAAATGGGACAAGGGAATTCAATTTGTGTCTCTTTTTTCTCTCCCTTCCTCCGCGACCTCTTCTCCCCCAACTCTCCGAACCTGTCGCCCCGCCGTGCTCCCCGCTTTACTGGCTGCACCGGGCACATTGCTTTCTCTCTCCCAGTGAGTGAGTGAGTGAACGAGCGGGAGAAGAGGAGAGGAGATGGCGGGCGGGAGGGAGGGAGGCGGCGATATAGAGAGCCCCGACGGCGAAGTACTGCATGTTCCCCCCGCGACCAACCTTTCCCTCACACTTCCTCCCTCTCACCCTCACCCCTTGGGCCACCCAAATACAACCCCCCCGCCCCACACCGCCCCTCCACTTCTTCCCTCGACTCAGTCAGTCGCACGTACCCTGCCTACCTACCTACACGGCCGCGTTAGAATTCCTTTTTGGGCATCCTCCGACTGATAGATCGGGTACGGAAGAGAGAGAGAGAGAGGAGTTGGGAGAGGTATAGCGGAGAACGTGGGATGGGGCAGTGGTAGTGGGGGGCAGAGAAATTCAGCGGAGAAGAGGAGAGAGAGGCGGGTGCTCGGTAAAAGGTCTCCCTTCAACTCTTTTTGCTAGTCATATATACACACACACATACGTAGGGACGTACACACGTACGTGAGAGAGATGTAGCCACATTACGCTTAGGTCCGGTTCTGTAAAAAAAACCTCTCGCCTCTCTCTCACCCCTGCCCCCCGTTTCCCCCTCGTCCCAGCGGGGAAAGGGAAAAAAGAAGTTTATGGCGGGAGAGAGGGATTGAGGGGCGGGGAAGGGCTCAGAGGGCGGAGGAAGGGTTGGTTTTTTGAACGGAAAAAAGTAGCGGGTACTTTTATATCCCTCTGCGCATGCGCCCGCGTCTCCCGCGCTACGAAAAAGTTTCATCCCGCTTTTTGCGAGATCCTCGCGGGGAAAAAATTCCGTGGATGCGGGAGAGAGCGGGTGAGTGGGGGTGGGCGCGAGTCGGAGGGGGGAGGAGAAAGCGCTGGGAGAGGGGGGGTTGAAAAAACAAACGGGGCAAGGAAATAAAAAATGACAAAAATCGCGAGTGGGAGTAGGTGGAGTATGAAGAAGGAATGGGTGGGAGGACTGGACGTGAAGTATTCCGCTGCACACACCCAGAGGCGCGCTCACACACACACACACAGGCGTACACACAGACTTCCAGGGGTGTCCCCCGCCTCCTCCCCCCTGCATTCTCCCTTGGTCCCCCGAAACAGCCTCACGTACACGCTCTCCCCCCCCATCTCCTCCCGGTCCCTCCCACCCCCCATCCCAACCACCCCCGACGCCCCTGCTGCCATCTATGCAGAAGTCCGGAGAATGATTAGTGAAGCCATTCCCCTCCCGGAATCAAATATCATCAGAGGAGCGTTTTTTTATCCTTGTTTTCCATTTTTTCTCCGGGACTCTCTCTCTCTCCGCCTCCTCCGCAAAAACCTCTTTAGTCTCCCCCCTTTCCCTCGTTCCGTCGCGGGATGAAGGGGAGAGTTCCCTTCCCACACCCTTTTCCCATCCCCCACCGTCTCCCCACACTCAACCGCCATACCTCATTCCCCTCTCCCTCAAAAAACCCCTCTTCTCTGCCCCCACCTCGGACCCCCCTCGCACATCTCGGCTATCCCGCCTAACCCGTTCCTCAAAAAAAATGATAATAATAAAATAAAACCCTCCTCTCGCGCATATATCCCAGGCTCTTTTTTCATCCTGTCTCATACACCTCCTCCCCCAGCCATTTCTCTCTCTCTCTCTCTATCCTCTAACACTCTCCTCTCACACTCTCTCCCTCACTTGGGTCTCCATGCATTGCACATATGAATGTGGGCTGACAACAGACAAAAGCTAGCCGCGGTAATGACTGATGAATAAAAATTATGACACTGAAAAATAAAGAGAGGAGCGGCGGGAAAGGCGAGGGATAGGGGATGGAAGACGAAAAGGGAGGGAGGGAGGTAGGGCAGGACGGAAGAGGTGGGACCCAGTTTGATTTCCCCCACCCTGTTTTATTTCGCAATTTTTTCCTCCTCCTCCTTCCACCCTTGCCCCCGCTACGCTCTCCCTGGAAAGAGAAATCCCACGTATTGAATTAATGGAACTGCGAAGGGGGTGCGGGAGAGTTGGGAGGGTGTTTTCGGGACGGGGAGGAGTGGGAGGGGCGAGAAGGAAGCGGCGAGGGAGTGGGGGGGGGTCGAAGAGAATTTTGGGGTGGAGGGAGAAGGAACGGAGGCTGCCGCTGTCATTGTGGGTGCGTTCTAATTGTCCCGAGGGAACGAGAGCTCCCGTGTCCACGCTTGGAGAATTTTGCGCCCCTAGCTATTTCCTCGCTTTCCCTTGGAGGGAGGGCATGCCTTTGCTCTCTCCCCCTCCCGCCTCCCCCACCCTCCTCTCCCCGTTTCCTCACTACCGGCACGCATGCCTCCGGACTCAACCCCCGCCCCCCCTCTCCGCCTCCTCTCTCTCCCACCCCCACTCTCTTCCTTAAACCCACCCTTCCCATCACCTCTTCCTCCCACCAATGCCGGTGCCCGATCCTCCTCCAACTGGTCCGCCCCCGCTCTTCTCCTCAGCCTGTCCCTTTCTCTCGTTTTCGCAATTCCGTGGGGGATTTTTCCCCCTCCATCTTTTGTTTTTAAGCCGTCCTCGCGACCGCAGTTAAGGATTAACTCTGACGGCCTATGTGCAGCAATTTTTTTCTCCCGCGCATATCTCGTCTCGTTCCCTTCCAGTTTTTGTGAATATTTCGGCCCAAAGATTAATATATATATATATATATATACTATAGTACTATATATAGCATATGTATACATAATTTCTCATGTTCCTCATAAATGTTTTGTAGGTTTATGACGGGACGTGAGAAGGACCTTCCTTGTGATCCTTTAGATGTGAGAAAGTGATCGCATCTTATGTCTGGAATAGCACAATAATTCATAATGGGCTTGTGAGATACGTCCATTCGAATGTAAAGAAAACGTCATTACCTGAACGACAATTATCCTTTTGAAGGCTAGTCATAAAAAAATGTAAACACTGTGAATATTTAATTGATATTTGCTATAATTTTATTGGATATATTTAATCATAAAAATCATATAAAACTTTTAATGAAGGACTAATACAATATAAAAACATTGATCCTTCTACAAGTTGTGCCAAAAGTAAAACGGGTCGATTCTTTAGTGCTAATTTATAGACTCAACGTTTTTATATGATATTGGTGTAAAGAAAATTAGAATAATTTGAAAAGGGCAGGTAAAACCTGCAGTGTAATATATGGGCCTGTAACAACGAGTACATTCCTTATCATAAGAGTATATCTTCAAACACTTTTTATACATGAATATTTAACTCAAACGTTTTCTTATTGTGAAAAGTTTAATAACTTTTTAAATTATTAATGATTAAATGATTTCAAAATAAGTTTATTTGGAACTATATTTAGAATGCGTTATTGTTTCACTTCACATTTTCATGCTAATAATTAAAGGAAACAATGATATTTTAAGACAATAATATATGATAACGATTATGTTATGTGGAAAGCTCAAAATTAAAGCACAGATGTATGCACATCAAAACACGGAATTCCCTGAACAAATATTCATTCACATAGAGATAGATATAAGGAAAGGGGATAGGAACACACATAAAGGACGAACACAGGAGAGGTGGGGAAGGCGGAATCAAGCAGACCACCAATGTAAAAATGTTTCCTCGACCGGGACTTGAACACAGGGTCTTTCCACTTGCCGAGTGGATGCTCTAACCACCTGAGCTATCGAGAATCGACATTCAGATCTGCGATCACATAAAGCGCCCAAGTGCTCCGAATCCTTATCCAAGAGTTGGCGTTAGAGAGCTGTTACACCCACCAAAGATGAAATAGACGACACAAACCAGAGGATAGGAGAGAAGAGGTTAGCTATCATACAATATCATAAAAGATAGAAACAGTGCGTTTAATGGCACGCATAGGAAGAAGAAGAGAAGAGCTATATTGGCCAAATACACATCCAAACAAGAAATCCTGCCATACGGCGAACAAATATTCATTCCCATGGAAATAGATATAACGACAGGGGATAGATGCTCACATAAAGGACGAACACAGGAGAGGTGGGGAATGCGGAATCAAGCAGACCACTAATATAAAAAGTCCTGGCAAGTGGAAAGATCCGGTGAACAAGTCCCGGACGAGGAAATATTTTTACATTAGTATTAGTTTTTTACAAAACAGAAATATATGTATATATTCTGTACTCAGGTGTTCCGGTCAGGGGTTCCGTTCTCTCATAATGAAGTCCACTCTTTAGAGTCACAGTTGATTTCTTGGTTAAGTTTTAGGAAAAAATTCCACGGTTTTTTATGAAATTATCTTAACACCAAAATATTTTGATATTATTATCAGGAAGTCTATGTAATTCTAGAAAATATTCTCCAAAATAATATTTGCTTATTACTCATCTTAATAAAATGCAAAAACTTATTTATTACCCTTTTAAGTTTTTGATTACAAGTATTTCATATTTTGTTTCTTTTTGCAATTAAGGTTAACAGATAACTTATGTTAGTTCGGATAATTTCATTAAAAATTGTGTAATAACGTAATCTCAGCACTTGATTCAGAATTTTATTTGGGTCTTCGATTTGTGCCATTCCCTAAATTGTGGTATTTATCCGGCTATTCTTTGTTATTTGCTTAGGAGAGGGGAATCCACCCAGACGATGAGATCGTGGAATTACTTTACAATTGTTAAAATAGAATGAGTCTCAGATTTCGGTTAGGTGTGAAATCCAATCAAAAATAAATCAGTTAAGTGTAAATGTTTGAGCTATTTTATCATGATGCGTTCTGCACGTAACTCAGAAACCAAGGTTGTCCTCCCCAGCCCCATCCATGTATCTCAGTATTGTAAACTAGTCTTCTTCCCTGAGATCGAGCGTTGAAGTCTCCGGTTCATTCTGAAATGTCATGCGAGTTTGAATAGCGGCTAATATTTTCCACATTAATTATTGCATAAAAATTCCGTTGATCTTTGACTCGTGACCGGAACTGACTGGATATCCAAACGGTGGGACCTGTAGCACAAAGGAATCGTAGAAAAGGACGCTTCCCTTGTCCTTCGCTCTCCCGGTGTCGCGGTCTCTCCCTAACCCTTCCACCAAATCGAACTGCGGATTCCGTAAGAAACGTGTTTGTGACCACTACGATCATTAAGAATGCGCGGTTTGAAAGGTGTACCTGATCAACCAGATCCCGATACTGGACAGCCAAACGGTAATTTTTAAACTTCCTTTATCAGGAAGCAGAGGCAGAGCAGATATTTTGATCCTGAATTCATTACCTTTACGAGTTTGGGTCGCTGTGCACCGAAGAAAAAAAACGGATTGAGGATTCGTAGAAGAAGGATTCGTATCCGTTGGTTGCAATTTTTTGGATCATGCGTATATTAGTATTAGGATTCTGTTCTTTTCCTTGTAATGCTATATAATTATTCATTTCATTCGTCTGATTTTGCTGATCATTATGTGTATCCTTTACCACACAATTATGAGTTGATCCGTAATTTGAGATCATTAAAGTTTCTCCATGCTTTTATGATATTTAAAAGATTGAGAATAATTATAGATAATAATAGAAATCCTAATCATGAGAAATTGAGATGTTCGCTACAATATTATACACGTAGTGTGAAAATTAAACTCTCCGATGTTTTTAATATACTTAGTTATGTGTGCTTAAATGTTGCAGTGTAAGCAGATTTTAGGTATATTCTTTATTAAAAAATGGCGTGTTTGTTGAATATTGACATGTATATTACTAAAAAGACGCTATTTCTCCAATTATTTCAAATTTGAATAATATGAACGGCATAATTATTTTTTACGGTATTTTAAGGATCTTTGATACAAAATAGTTTTTCATTCTAAAAATCAACAATTTTGATAACATCAAAACATTATGTGTAATTGACTAATATTTAGTTTCATAATTTGTAAAGTGTCTACAATTGATACAACTGTCCTAAAGCATGTAATTGTTTCATTAAAATAAATGCATGTTTGTAACGCATTCATCGTAACATATCTCAACATACTACATAAGGTACTTTAAATGTAATGAACATGAAGAAGGATTAAGCTTGATTTCACTTTTTATCAGTATGACATATATGTTTACCAATTTCGATATTAACATACTTTGCAAATTCAACCACTGGGCTCTAGCTTATGCAGCGAAATTTGAAATTCAGTGCCTTTTGGATAGAATAAATCTTGTTTAGGAGAAGATAAAGAAATGTAAGACGCTTTGAGAGGCAATGTTGTTGAGTGAATTGTTAAAGAATTAAAGAAATTGAAAAAGAAAATGTTTTGAAAGGAGTTACATAGAATAAGAAATGGTATATAAGGTGGCATGTAAAGGCATGGAAAGTATACGAAGCTGAAAAATAGTTTATTTTTATGAACGCCATTACGGTGCATAGCGTAATTTTAAGTAATGATTAGCCTTAATACTCTTGAGATTTACTCAACATTCCTTCAATATAGAGGTACAATACGTAGATAGTCCCCTGATGATGATAAAACCATAGTCATGTAAAATATATAACTTTGTGGAATGGCAGTTTTCGTCAACCATTACGGGACTTAGTATTTGTAATCTCGAGAGAACCTCACACTCGTATAATAGCTTTTATTCGTTAATCATACGCTTAATTTTCATGGCGGTAAATCAGTTTTAAGAATTCATTATGCGAAAAATTCAGCGGAAAAATAGAATTAGATACCAATTTAAAAACTAGTATGAGGTTAATATGCTGCAAAAGAACTGATTTTAAGTTCAATTTAGTCAGACTACCTTTTTTATAACATTTATATTCTACAGCATTTATCGAGTGTGTATAAATCTACCTTTTATCTTTAATTTAATAGAGTATTTACTCAACAACGAGGCATATACGAAGACTTACAACTGCTTGGTCAAAAGCACATATATTCATTCAAAGAGTTTTTATTGGCGATTTTAGGTTCCTGTAAAATCTACTCCACTTTTTTAATTATCGCCGTTAACTTCTAAGGAATTTTGGCAGCAGAGTACCAGCTTCTTTAATCTCTCAGCGTATTAGTTTTGCCGCATGGCAACAGGACCAGTTGACAACGGCAACGTTGAGTTCTTCGTCGCCTCAAAAACATTGATCACCAAGCCACCGTTGCAAGTAGATTAAGAGAAAATTGTAGCTAGGTGTAAGGTCGGGACGAGAAGCACTGTTCCAATCACTCTTGTCCACTCAGCATTCTTCGAACTTTGTGTTAATCAGTAAGCATTTTCGGTTTCTACCTTGAACGCAATTTGTGATATCCGAGCTTTTCCGTGGAATTTGTGTTAATTGTGGCACATTTAACAACAGAAAAGTGAAGTTATCAACGAGAGTACTAATCGTTTATCTGATCTCAGACTTGCTACCCTTTTTTGAATGAATTCGTAGGCCTTGATACTGGTCCTGCGACTCTAGTCATCATTAAGCATATTTCTGTGATCTTTTTTGAAGTTTTGACACATTTTTAAAAACGTTTTCTAAGACATTACTATAGATTCATAAACTTGGTACAACCACCTATAAATTTGGGCTGATAAAGATTTTTTAAGCAAAACTTTGAAACACAGAACACACTTCGCAACTGGAGGGAGCAATAATCTTCGCTGACATTGTTATATACAGTTACCGACTAATAAATCAAAAAAATAACTTTTGTGTCCATGGAAACAGTAAATAGCTTTCCATGCGTACAACTTTTTTCTAATGTACCAATGTTTAAATATATGAATGCGGGCTATATTTTGGAATATGCCTTCTATTTTGTAACTAAATTCACAAAATCATATTCCTATGACTATTCTATTCTTCGTTATATCAGCGAAAATATTTTTCACTTAACATGTAACTTAAATGAGAGCATTTTGCATTTCCTTTAGAAAACATCCTTGTGACAATTGAGAAAAATAAAAATATAGGAGAAGAAAAATCCATCAGTATATTCGTAATGTATTTGAAAATTATTCATGCACTTCTTACCTTCATATTGGGTTTAAGTCCCTATGTACTACCATTACTAAACTTATTGCTCACATTTTAAAAATAACTTCAGCTTTTAGATAGATTCATACTGAAAATAGATTACTTACACTTTGAATTAAGGTACAGAAAAATTAAGGTGAAAAAATATAAAATTATTCACTCTTTCTCTATCAACCATCAAGTCACTTTTTTATTGCATTCTTTGGGTTGCAGATTTTCCCTTAACATTGACCGAGTAATGTATAAGCTGATTGTAACTAATGCGTGCCGAGGTTGTTTTGTAACGCTTTGTGTAGACTATTTTCTTATTATAAATAACATGTTAAATAATAAGCAAAAAATTAATATATACAAATTAATACTTTTTAAATATATAACGTTGAGTTTTAAACCCTCTAACATTGTATCCACTGTTTAATATCACTTTTCAACCATTCGATTTTTCTTAAAATCAATCAACCGAGTGTGACTATCATTTTCAGCATTTATCCGTATATTCTGTATTCTTTTCATTACTCTTGGTTACTTCCTCTTTTTTCGTCCCACGCCAAAACTATATCCTACTACTACTTTTCCACAAGGCAGTGTTCTAGAGTTCTTCCTAATTTACGTAAACGGTTTACCAAGCAATTTACATTCCCAAATAAGACTCTTTGCTGATAATTACATTATATACAGACGCGGAGAGTATCTAAATGACCGTGCAATGCTACAAAATGACATCGATCACCTTAGTGAGTGGGTTACAAAATATTAATAAACAGTTTATTACGGCCATTGGAGTTTCCCCTTCTTTTCATTGTATGTGACAGCATTCTGTCTCATATCCGTTCTTCTTGTATGTTTATGTATGCATGTGCATTGTAAGAGTGACCAGTGATTAGACTGAACCGTTGCCACCAGGACAATGGCCTAATTGAAACGTGGTTTATGTAAAAATAATATTGATAATAATATATTATTTCTACTTCTTTAGGTCCATTGAGTTTTCTCCATTCTTCTTTATCAGGGATTTAGCTTCGTAACTACAGGAAACCATTCTACATGTGATATTCAAGTCTCTAATTCTTAACCTAGCCTATTCTTACTCTCATTAAATTTTATGCTTTTACTTACCTTGGGTATTATTTTCTGTCATGTCCCTAAAACATATAAATTATTAAGTCATTAAAGAGGTGCATATAAGTCATTAAGTACGGCGCATTTTTTCTTAACATTTCATTTACCTCCATATGCATTCCTTTTTCCAACGGCCTTTTACAAAGGTAGTAGTAAATAACGTCTTTGTGAATGTATAGCCATATAATACGCTGCCCAAACTTACTTCATATGATATTTTTTTCTGCTTTTACTTTTTACCATGATTTTAATTGCGAAATGCTTTGTCTGACGACTATCGCAATGGTAATAATCCGCATTATATGGACTATTTAGCTAATTTTCTGCATACTTTCACCCCCCAACACCTTTTGTCCTTATTATTAAAGTTTTTTTAATTAACCAGATTTAATTTTCAATTTTTTACTAGTTCCTAGCCTCCTGCCATTCTAATATTCCGTCCGATAACCTTCTCTCTTCAGTCTAAGCCTAAGATTTCGCCCCTCTCCTCAAATATTAAAAACTATCTCTCTGTTTTCTATATGGAAGAAATTATTCTTCATGGGTCTTTTGTTGCATTATAGCGAGCGTGAGCTTGCGATTTCCTCAGGAGAAAGCAACATTTTAACACATCCAGTGAATTGCTCGCTCTTTGATATCGTTGATCATGGTGTACATTACAATGGCAACCGCTAATGAGTAATGTAGTAAAATTTGAAATTGATACCATTTTGCAGCACAAAGGCAGCTAAATAGTTCACTGCATAATTCTAGTGCCTAATATAATTACTATATGCATGCAACTAAAGAGTGGGTTCATTCTATTTTTTTAAATGCAATAATTTTCTATTACTGTTATGACGGTGTAGTAAACAGCATGATTTTATGCAGGTAGTTGATATGATATTTTCTATTCTTTTGCTGATATTTTAGAGGTATTTTACGGCGGAATTATTCGATGGAGAAGAGCTTAATTGGTCCATTTTCTTTTACGAAAAATATATTAATATTAGCCCACTGAAGGGTTCAGGTTAAATCTATCGTCAGCTGTGCTAACTTTGAGTGCACATATTAAGTCCAATTCAGGGTTTAAAACAATTACTATATTACTTTTCAGCAGCATTCTCAAACATAAGCGATTGTCATTTCCCTTGCGTTTTCTTTTTATTGAATTACACTTAATTTGCGTACCCACTAGCCTAATAGGTATCATTAGCATCTCTAAGTTACTTTTTAGATTCTTTATATCTTATCTAAAGTTTGGTTCTAGCGAATCTCTATTTACGGGTGTCAGTTTTTCTTTCTGATATTCTGTCTAACCTTTTCCTTTTCTTTCAGTTGGAATATTTATATTCAGTTCTCCCAAACTAATACCTTGTAATTATTTTTCTAAACTCCTTTCTTAGTTAAAAGTTCTATTTCCAATGGTATATAGTGAAACAACTCTTTTCATTACCAAATTCTTCCCGTTTATCTTTTTTCTAATAAAGGTTTAAGTACTTACTATTTATATTTCCTCAAATATTTAAAGTTACGCCAAATTATGATTATTTATTAATTATGACCAATGTTTCATGACATGCTATGCTATTTGCTCGAGGAAAATTTTAGATTCAAGTGGTAGAGGTAATTATAATAGTCTTGATTGTTATAGTAAATTGTAGATCCTAGCAATTGATTACGATTGGCATCTGACTTCTTCTGACTTTAAATAATCAAACCACTTTACTTTTCCACATAAACTTTTTGATTTTTACAACCCAGGCTTCGTTATAGCATAACATCATCATAAGTTTATGTGGAAAAGTAAAGTGGTTTGATTAATAAAAGTCAGCATGAAGATTTTCCACCAAGTTACGCCAGAAACTGTTTTTTTTTATCTGACTTATATATTTAGAATATCTAGCAACTGAAATCGTTGTTTCTTAATTTTTGATGAGACAATTATAAAATCTGATATATTTATCTGAATTCATTGGCCATTTTAACTTGTAGAAATGCATGTTATCCCATTTCAACCAGGTGCTTGTTCTTAATAAATCCTAACATTCGTGATTATTTTTTAAATTATTTCCTAAACCATAATCATACGTTCTTATATAATATTGAAGCCCTTGATTTTCCCGGTGATGTTTTCATTAACATTTAACTTTTCTTTCAGAAAATTCACAATGCACGCATATACGCGAGAATTTATATTAAAGCACTTTATATTATAACAGTTCACAGTGAGCAAGGTAGAACCGCAGTCTGCACACACTACCACGATAGGATTTTTATTGAGCGTAGGGACGTTTAGACACCAAGATGGTGGCTTTAGCCCTACCTACCACCACGATAGGCCGAAATGAATGTTACTTTCCTGTCGGCCTTCTTATTATGTGCTTAAATTATTCCAATTGAACGCAAGGGAATGGACGAAAAAATACCATAAGCTAACTTTAAATTAGAGATAAATGGAATTGTCATTCGTCGGCAACAATATTTACTGATGCGGACAATTTTGTTCGTTCGATAAAGACGAAGATGATCCGAAACACAAAAGAAGAGGCGAAAACTCTATAGTTAGAACACTGATTGTAAATTTGTCCTTAAACCAGAACGTTTAATTGGCATACATGAAAAGTAGATGGTTTTGTTAAATATTGGCGGGGAGTGAGGCACGGTAGTCTCTTTGTAGTCTCATGGTGCATCTACATTATATAAATGATGAGTACGATTTAATGATGAACAGGAGCAATACGAAACTGATGAAATTCTGTGAAAATTAGGATATAAAAAATTCAATTGAATATGAAAACTGGGAGAAGGGGAGAGAGACAAATATCTGGGTGTGGAGATAGCAGAACGCAGAAAGAGAGAACAGGAAATTATCATATGGACAATAGTAAAAAGGATGTGTTCAACAAGAAAAAAATGTTGCGTAGCACAACGGATTCTGGACTGAGAACGAGAATAGTTAATTTTGATGCATGGCTTGGTATGTTATATGGATGTGAATCATGGAATCAATTAAAAGGAACCGGAAAATGTTGGAGACGTTTGAGATATGGGTGACGAGCAGAATGATGAGCACAAAATAAACAGACCGGGTGAGGAATGAAGAAATTTTGATGTCGATGAGGGTTCTTCTTAATCAATCCGTGACTCTTTTACAAATTTCGTGGAGAGGTTCCTTTTGTTTCCTGTAGGCTAAGTTCTTAAAATTCACATTAGCCTTCCGATTAAATACCGTGTTATGGAAAACAGTTGGTAACATTAATTTTCGTAGAACCTTTACTTCGTTCCCTTCATGTAAGAATTTATGAAAAATGTGGATGAGAGGAAAAATATTCATGCATGCTTTAAATATGACTAAAGGATATCATTCTGTTGTAGAAACTGACATTTCCTCAAATACAAGGTTAGTGTAACTCCAAATGCATGCAATGATTAATAATTACTTAGACTCAGTGTACGGGGTTACGTATATTACACGCAACCCCGTAAACTAATTCTACCTAAAAGTCTCACATAAAATTGCAGCTTTTAGCAGCGAAGTTTTATTTAGATTATAAAATATTAGCTGTCGAATGAAACAATGTAGGTGATAAAGCTACTAAATGCTTATGCAAGTTCAATGATTTCTTTTAGAGATGGTTGAGGCCATTACTTTGTGAAAAATCGTATGTAAAACAAGAAGGAAGAATCAAGGATTTGCGTTTCCATAAGGAGAGTTTATTAATGTCGACTAGTTTAGATATACTGCAGCATCATCTGGATAATGAGATGAAGCTACAGTGTCGTTCAATGCCGCTTTAAATTCAACGCTACTGAGATTTTTCATCATTTTAAGAACTAGTAGGTAGTATATATCTAGGAATTACGTAGCTGAGTCAGTGCTAGTAGGCCCACCACAGGGAGACTAGGGTATACGGGGGATAAAATCGTTAAGAAAAAAGTAGAAATTGGGTGTTTACATAAAACTCCTTTCTTAAATTGTTATGCTGTCAGGGCAAATCATGCTATGATAACAAAACATGTACATGAAAACCGAAGCATAGATTCCTATAGAATATGCTTTGTCTAGTTTTATGATGTTGAGTTATATGAGTGTGAATACGATACTTAAGAGAGAATAGCACAAGTCTGAGGCATACTGTTACAGTAAATAACATAATAACGCATTTATTGATTTTCCAAAGTTTATTTCTCTGAAGGGAAAGCGAGTTGTGAGTTTACGGATGCAGTTCTTCAACGAACATATTGGAAGAACTTTGGAGTAAAGAGCAACAATATTTTAGCTTCAGTTTCCTTTCAAGAGTGGAAATTTTCCGGTCACAATTGCCACTGATAAGAGATAGAGAGAACAAAATGGAAGCCATTCCTGTAATGGATGCCGCACCGATGATTTGCTCTTCACGGTTGTTTTAAGAAGCTCTACAGGGTAATATTTTGGTAGCTGTTTCTGTGTCTGTTGCATAATGGGTTTTTGGTAAATACTTGTTTGAGATTTATTCCGCGTGGCTATGTATGATAAATTATCTAAACTTACCATATGTCACCATTTGATGAAATAACTGATGAAGAAAAATGTATGAACAGAAATGGAAAAAATATTTGTGGAGTGGTCACCTATTTATATACAAGTTGTTGTATTAGAGACACTTTTTTGTTCAACGTTATTAATATATATGAAACCGTACTCCGTTTTATCTGTCTGTAAGTATCATATCAGTATAATTTTAGTTACATAAACATTGAAGTGAAAAAAAGTTTTCGAATTGGCAACTTAAGACTAATATCTAGTATTGGGAGGTTAGGATGGATTTGAGGTTTTCTCTTCCTTTGTATTCTTTCCTTGTTATCTTGCGGATAATATTCACAAAGCACATATTTTAAACTGCACCAATGTATTCTTGTTTTTTCTATCCTACATAAAATATTTACTAAGACAGGATTTCGTTATGGAAACGTTTTAAAATTCTGGTGGAGAGTGTATTTTTACCATTTAATGGAAGCAGGAGACAAACATTTTAGTATTTTTAAGGGAAAGATATTTTATGATACTTTTTGAGTATTAATGACAAATCGGGAGTAAATATGTAATTTTACCATTCATACACGCAAAAATACCTAAATGATGGGTGAGGTAATGGTATTTAGGTGGCCATCTACTTATAAGGTATAAAGTATTCATTTTATTGGGCCATGTAAATAGATCCGCTATGTAACAATGAAAATTAAAGGCAATAGATATTATAAATTAGTGACATCTTGGAGAAAATAATAGACGGCAGACTATTAAATAAGCGAGGGAGAGGAAGAGCCTTCTTTGACGCCATGAAGACCTTAGATATGGCAATAAAAGGAGGGTGGAAGAACCTCACATTAAATATTATTGAACTTTTATAAACAAATAACTAAAACACTCACTTATTTTTTCATTAGGCCTAGGTATCAGTTTTTCAGCATAAAAAAGCAAATGGACCGCCGGTTCATTTTAAATGAATTATATGATTCTTATGCCAATTCCATCTACATAGAAAATACCAAGTGTAAGTATGTGTTGAATGAGAAAACTTGTGACGAAAGTTATCTTTGTTTTAAAAATTGCTTATGGGATATTGGAAAAAATTATACAATAATACCAAGCTGCTTTACATAATCTTAATTTTTCCATGTTTACACATTAAATGAAAAACTTATGTGTCTCTGGAGGTAAAATGTACTGTTTTTAACGTGTAGGTAGGAATAAAATGTTGTGGAATTATGCCAATAAATAAATTTAAACTTGAATATTTTTTATCGAAAAGCTTATACACTAATGGTATTACTCATTTGCGTATTGATAGGTCAATAGTAGAGATATCGGATGCAAATATATTTAAACAAAGAAGTTTATCTGTTCTTCGAGGAATAAAGAGTTAAGTGTAAATTTATAAAAAAGATCTCATAAATTAGGCCAGGTTGAACCGTTTGGTTTTCTCAGAAGAATTTTACAGCAAACTAATCAAAGTAGTTGATATATGAAAAGAAGAGACGATAGCTAAGCAAGCTTTACAGGGAAAGTAATTGATGTCAGGTACGTTAAGTTGGGATTTTAAACAGTCTTGTTTAAACTCTGGTATAGAGCTTGATTTAGTAGAGTAGAGAAACGTCGTGGAAGGAAGATTATAGACGAAGATTAGAGTTTTGAAATGTGATTGTGGAGAAGGATGGAAAAGGTCTACTATAGAGATTGGAAAAGAAATGCTAAAAATGATAGTTTTGATAGGAAAAGAGAGAATCTAAAAGTAAAAACGAGAATTGGTAGAAAACAAAAAAGGTTGGAGATACGAGTACAGAACATTCTGGTTGCCGATGATATGTAGAAGATTATAGTAGATCAGAGAATGTTAGGCAAGCCAGAAAGGGGAAGAAGTATGGTAAACATGTTGGACGGAATGTAGGGAGGAAGGAGGCGGCTTTTAATATCAGTCAATTGAAGTTTTGGATGTCAGGTTTGGTTTGTTAGGAGAGACAGGGGAATTTTCATTGTAACTTTCTGTGAACGCGTCCATCCAAATCCTAACTTAACAGGTAAAATACCATTTAATAATAATAATCCCCTTAGTACATTATAATGCAGAATAGTAAGGTGTTATTCAGCTCATTCTAGATTAAAGAAAACTTCTCTTACTATAGGAAAACTGCCGTCTCATACAATCGGAGTTGATGACCTTTTAGACGATATCACAGAGATTCTGGGTCCATGCTGGAGCTCTGTTTCCGCTTAGGGACAACTACGCTTTAAATTCAATTTAAGCTGTCTTAGAGAATATGGCTTTCAGTTGAATAGAGAGGATATCCCAAGAAGTCTTTCTTCAGTCCTTACACAAAGTGCTAAAAATGACTCAACCTCATCATATAGGGGAGGCGGCTATAGTCGCGTATTGTAAAGGAGGCTTCTGTTTTGCGATTCTGCGGAGAAATAAAAAATAGAAAAGATTCTAAGAAGAAACATTAATATTCCATGTATGTGGGTATTTGTTATGTGTAAAACGTCCGAAAAATATAAAAAATAAATCTAGAGCATGTCGGCCTCTCAAGCTCAATATGACTCAAAAATATTTATTTTCGAATTTACTGTTTTAATACTTCATGGCGCTTTAGGCAACAGACGACGTGATAAATATTTACAACAAAAAACCTTGGTACGTATTCGTGAATAAATTAAGTCGCGGATATTTCCCCTTTCTCTTTATTACCTATATTGCTATTGTCCTGCTGTGAGCACCTTCAATGTATTTCATTGTACAAGAATGTACTCGTATATTGCGGAATTCACGGAATTATGTAGTAATAAATCACATAGGATCATATGGTAAGCTAAATCTACTTTTTGGTGACTAATAGGAAGAAAAATGTTCCTGAATAATTGAAAATATAGTATCTCAATTATAATATTCAGCATATATAGGGATACCTAGAAACAATGTTTAAGCAAACATTAAGTGTAGCCAAGGTCCAACCTTAAGGATCCTTTTATGTGCCTTAACCGTGTACTCATTAGTGAAAAGGTCGTCCTGCAATCCTTTTACTATAACGCGTTCTATACTTTTACCATTATTTTAATGTTTTACGCGTTAAATTTTCTTTTCAAGAGGGTTTTGCATGAAGGAAGTTCCTTTGCATACATTTTAATAGGCATACGTTTATTCCGAATGAAAAATAATAAGTAAATTTGGTAACCAATTAAGAACTATATCTACAATTTTTCTGATTTGCAGAGTATAAAAATAAATGTATATTGAACCCTAGCGATATGAAAGCGAGATGGTATTTTACAAACAACAACTGTACCTAGAAATTTTGAGAGTTGACGGATGATGAAAATGAGTTGAATTGAAAGCCTCTGCAAAGAAATCCATGACAAAACGAGGGAGGGAATCAACAAAAGATCACGGAAGCCAGTAAAGAGCCATTTAGAAGAACGAAAAATGAAAATCAGCAATTATTATCAAAGATCCAAATTTAGATATGGCGATAGACGATATAGATGTGTATCTTATACATAATAGTCAAGGTGTTTGAGAGAAAATCTGGACTATCCTTTGAAATAATAAAAGGGTAATAAAAAGCGACGAAATTAAAAGACAAAAGGAAGACATCAAAAAAAGTATAAGGGCTATAGAAACAAAGAAATCGAGAACTGAAAAATGAGAAAAAAATGAAACCATGAGCCATGTGTATGTGCATTCAAAATAGTAAGACGAATAATCAGTCAATATTTAAACAACAATTTCAATGTAACCTGTTTTCTGTCACCAATTTCAATTGAGAAAGAACATTAATACAAGAGAGGCTAAAAAATTTATAAACTCCAGGTCAGAAATTGATAGATGCCAGGTAGCCAGTATACAATAGTATTTTTGGAGCGGAAGATGGCTTAAATCGAGTGATATTGCAATATATTTTTCATACTGCTGGAACTAGGAATGTATTATAAGCACAGAATAATAAGCTATCAGCTGTACAAGAAGCAAAACACAACAGTGAAAATGAAAGGAAAATTTAAAATAGGAACTAGTAAAAATAAAATCCCTGACAATTATGCGTGAGCTTAGTGGTTTACGTGATATCCACTTTTGAGAGTAAATAATCTAAGCGTAATAATTCAGCATCAAAGAAATTTGGAATGATAAAAATTAGCATGGTTCCCCTCTTGGATGGTATCGCAGCTATAGCAGAGAAGTAAGAAAACCTGCCTGCATTCTTGAACGAAATGAATTAATAATTACAAATATTTTACATAGAAATAAATACGAAGATAAGTCCCGATAAGCCGAAGAGAAAGATTATGGCAAGTATTGCACCGAGAAGTGAAACAAGTGAAACCATAAGTCATCAACATTTGAATTCACTTCATTTGAAACACCATAAAATGGAATAAAGGTATCTCAACAAGATCAAGGGCGTAATAGTTCAACGTAAGAAAGTGTTCACAAAGAAGAGGCAACTCGTATAGTCAAAGAAGATAATACTATAAAGAAGAATGTCTTGGGAAAAAATGTGTAGAGTGCGACATTGTGAGAAACGGAAAAATCGACCTTAGGAAGGGAGGACCAGAAGAAAATAGATGTGGTGAAGGATGAATGGGATGTTGAAGACGAGAACAGCTTAAGAACAAATGAAGAGCGCATTATAATAGAAAAGCAAAACACACTATGCAGTACTTGTTGCACAATGATGAACCAAAGAGTTTGAGCACAACTTGACAAAAAACGAATGTATATATATGTGTATATATGTGTATACATATATATGGAAATATATATATATTTTTTTTCTTACAGGTTCCCCCCACCTTTCCTCACGTAACCCCCAACCCCCTCAACCCTTACCCTTCCTTCATGGTGCTACACCTCCTGCCACACACCTTTTTGGTGGCTCGCAGGGTATTTATGTAGATGTACATGTATGCAAAAAAGATGACATTCAGGGAAATTGACGGAAAGGTCTCACAAGAAAGGCAAAGGGATAAATGTGTAGGTAAAGTAAAGAGAGATGAAAGTATGGAGGGCTGCAGAAAAACATTCTTTGAATTGAATGGGTGATGAACTAAACCACAGCTATGAAAATATTTGTGTTGATAGGTGAGGACTAAGTTCACCTAATACACACAGGGGCCAGTGAAACTCACAAATCAAGGTAGGGGCAAGTTCCTTTCCCTATACTGTTTACGATTTTCCGATATTTACGATAGGAAGATAATTAACCCGAAAAATGATAATACAATAGTTAAGGTGAAGGTAACTAACGCATCAACCTAAATAAAACTCGAGCCGTCTGATTAGTACCCACAGAAATCTATGCACTGGAATATCATATTCAAGGGCTGATTTATGGTGAATATCGACACAATATAATAATTTAAAGCTACATATTTGAACAATAATACTTAAATTATCATCGATAACAACTAATTGTGTTGTGTAATAGGGAATGATCGCAAGAAAGGTAATGATAACTCTTTATAAGTACCTTATTCTGATTTATGTCTTTCCATTCCTAATAAATAATCCTCTTTCACTACGAACTCATTCTTATTTCGTCTTCTCAAAAATCTTCTTAAATCAGTCAAGATTTCTAAATTTACCTCACATGGTATGTTTCAAATCAATAAAAGGGGACTTGATTTCACAACCACTTATATATGTGTTCTTAACAATGTTATTTATTGAGGAATTTTCCGATATTATTTTAAATGACGCATTGTAAATATCTGATTTTGGATGATTATTTTTCTGGGGAAATTATATGTTCCATTTAAATCTACTGACATGTATTAACAGTACATTTTCAAGACATTTTTCAGATTTGACCTAATAAGTCACATTATTTTTTAATTCCCTTCCTTATAAACGTGATAACTCAAAAGTCTTACGAACCCGTTTCCTCATAAATAGATGGCAAGTGTATTTCGCATCGTCATCAGTTGTCAGTAGTGATGATTTTGGTTTTTTCACAACTCTTTCAATATTCTTTCTTCTTTCGTTTCATAAAATAAAACTCCCACATATCTTCTCGTTGTAACCGGTTATTATATTTTCCTAGTATTTAAGTTTCTTATAAAAGTCAACAGCAACGATATTTATAAAATCGGAATCTTGGTTTTCGCAGTCTTAGTATACTTTTGCGTTTCTCTTGTAATACTCTCATTTTCCTGCCATGCGACATAACCGAATTTGTAGATACAATTGTACATTATCTGTGCTCACATTTGAAGGGAAGAGATGCACCTTCTCCCCTACTAGCGGAACATTTCGTAACTCTTTATGTAACCCTATAACTTCTTCAACTTATTAAACACAAGCCTACTACAGAAAATCCAAAATTTTATCAATAATGCTAATATTTAGCAACTTAATGCTTATTTAAGATTTCGCGGTATCGGTTTGAATATCTCTGAATTAACTCTTGGCTACCTTCTTTCAGACTTACAATAATTGTGGAAATTATTGCTTACACCAATTGTAATAAGTCCTGAGCGTCTTAAGAAGCTGACAAAGATGCTAGCAAACATTTTCGAGAAAACAATCTTACGCGCTAACAGTGCGGAAAAAATTCTGAGATTATTTTCAGTAAAAGATATGTGCTAACCATAGCTATTTCAGATTATAACGAAATCATGTTACATTTTCTTACATGCATTTATTTGATACTGGAATTCCAGCGTAATGTTTTTCTTAATGTACTTCTATGGATTTTCTACTTAGGATTGAACTTCACATGGGTCAAGGGATTTAGCATAGACATTAGCGTTTTGTAGTTAGAAGGTCCAATTCAATTTCATTGAGATAATAATTTCATTTAACATTTGTAGATGATAAGTTCTTTTAGAACATTTATTTTTTGTAAATATCTTCCAAACGACATACTTTGCATTTCATTTGAATATAAATTAAACGTGTAGACCACGTTATTACGGACTGAAATGTTTTTACGTCAATTAATTTTATACACGTTTGCAGAATGACTACTCAGATTTTGTTGTATTCAAGGTTATACAATAGATCGGTGGTAGGGCTAATTTAGGTTTAAATGTGCATGAGACATTTTGTATAGAACTTGTTTATTATAAAATATTTGCAGTACAAAATATTGCTAAAATCATAGGCAACTGCGATTTCCTTGTAACTTAGGGAGCAATAGAAAAAATGTAGTCACTGAAGCTCAATGTAACTATTTCAAATTGATTCCAACAGATGTCACGATATTCCGATACTAAATGGTTTTCTTATATCGAGAAAAGTTAATCTACACGCTATATTTAACAATTCAAAATTATGTTTATTCCAGCTAGTGAATATCAAAATTCTGTCTCGTTGATCTATTTTAACAAAATTAACTGTTATTTGTATTGGAAAATTTTCAGACGGCATTGCAAAAATATTTAAGCTATTCTTAAAATTGTGTGATAGTATGAACTCTTTTTCAAGGAAAATACAAACCTTTGCAGATGACTGAGAAAAACCGAACTAAATGGCCCGATTTGCCTCTTCCGTTGACAGAAAATAACATCTGCATCTGCCACTAAAACAATTGAACATATCTAAGTTCAACCTCTTTTGTAATAAAAAATTTCAAATATTAACTAGCAGACGTTGCACACTAATTATTGTGTCTGCTTTACTTTCAAAACAATCGGCAAAGTCCTTTTCCGAAACGGTCATCAACTCTCTCGTCGCATTTTCCTTTACCTGGTCTACGTCAAAAATTTCGTGCATCAGTAGCAGGGGACTTGCTCCAAACCTCGAGACGATGATCCAGGTTTCCAAAAAGGTCGTAATAATACCGATTACCCTCAAACAAAAAGCCCAGTCTTTCCATTGGCCAGTTGATAAGAAAAAGGAGAATGCGGGGAGGCAGCAGATGACCAATCTGATATGACTTTACCAATTGTTTTGAAAAGTGGAAGATACTCTGGGATAAGTGTGTACTGTCCTAAGGGAGTACTTAAAAGAAGACTATGGCCTTATTTTTTTACGAAGGCTATTTTTTTATAGATTTCATGGAGGGATTCTCGCATGACAAACCTCGTATATAGGTCTAGTTAGACTAGCGCTTCTCCCGGGATATGTAGCTTAAGTGACTGCCAAAAGAGGTAGTTATTTAATTTTAAATTGCAAATATTGCAACTAAATAAAAATATTATGAAATGATCATTTGCAATGTTATATTGGACACAAATCAAAAGTTTATATTAACTGGTGTACAATTGTTGAAACTCAATTTTTGATATTGACAATAATATTAATTTATTCGTCACACTTAAAATAAATAAGGAGATAGTATTTTTAAGCATAGAAGTACAAATCCAAATATTGTGAATTGGAGCGGATGATGAACCGTCACACGCTTAAAAAAACCACCGGATACATGAACGCGATATCGCAGGAAATTTTTTGCGTGTTTCCATCGTAGCGTTTTTTTCTTAAAAACGAGTTTAAAAGCATAATTTTAGTTATAAATAAATGAGCTGGGTCATTTAGACATATTAAATAAATATCCAGGAAATTGCTAGGTAGAATGAATTATGGTTACTATAATCGCGATAAAGTAATTTGTCGTGTAATTTTCTCATTACTAAACATTCTAAAAATATTACCTCCTTCTTTTAAATGGTAACTCAAAAAGTTTTATTAGTTAAGTAAATGCAAAGTCGAGATGGTCAAAGGCAAATATATCAATCTTCCTTTGAAAACGAAGAGTTAGAAACGACTTTAGCCGAAAATTGGGGCTCTGTGATCTTAATGCTTTTTCGGGTCGCCCAGGAAGTATTCAAATTTATGCGTAAATACTAATATAGTTTAGTGATCCGCTTCATAGATATTCAAACCCTATTACAAAATTATAATTTCCAAAAACGGAAATTGTATTGCTAATTTTTACCCATCATTCAGCAATAGTCTGCATTATTGCATAGAAAAGTATCATCACTCAATATTCTTCCATAGTAAATGTTTATTTAACCTTCTTACGTATTGAAAGTTTTAGCAAAATTTTTTTCTCAAATATCGGTGACATATAGTATAATAATTTTACGAAGAAAATCAGAACTTTTAGGTATTCAAACAATCTAATTAAAGAAAAAATATATAAAGCATCCCTTTTGTGTTCCAATAATTTTAATTCCATTATTCTAATCGGAAAATAAATACTTAGTTATTCCACATATATTTTATTAAACGAAACCTAGGTTTTTACTTACAAAGTCATTATCAGGTCTCATAACTCATCACAGTTATCATAACTACTGTAAGTTTTTCTTTTCCAAAATGAATGGATTCCACAAGGTGATGCCTCATTATTTTTTTTATCGAATATGCTATTATGCCCATGTATGTATGAATATAATGCAGTCCGATCAGATGCAGTGATGAAATTCCTAATCCTCCTAATGTGTGTCGCGGTTGAGTGCTGGTCTACAATAAATTATCTTTAAGAAGGTATAATAAAATGCCTTGGAATTCAAAAAAAGGCATCTCTAGGTTTTGGTTTAGGTTCTACCTGGAATATGTATTCTAAAAGCGATAAGTCAAATTCCATAATCGTGAGCAAAGCCTTGTGCATGGATTCTTGCAAACGGATACAATTAAATGATCAAATTAGCTATGCGTCTAAAACAAGGAGAAGACTCGAAGCTTTGTTGGGCATGGTAGACCCCTCAAAGATGATTCATAAAATAAACAGGCTAGGAAATACCTAAAAATACCTTACGGTGTTTTTAATATGATATATTAGTGGAGGAATTGTTAAATAAAATGTAAACACGACGAAACTATTTCCTTTGTGTAAATAAAACAGTTCAAAGTTAGTATTTTTGCTAAAAATAATAATATGATGGTCTGGAGGGTGCGTGTAAGGATGTTAGCATGGGTATTACGCTTAATTTCGAATAAAAGAGTCTACGTAAAAGATAAGATTGGATTAAGAAGACAATTTGTGTTCCATAGATTGATTTTGGTTTCAGTTAACTTTGCTATTCTTAAATTGTAACTATGTTATGTTATGCGCACTATTAATGCTTGTCGATCCATATTGAAGGAGTGTTACACAGGTGAATTGAAAATATTAGTAGAATCCGTAAATAAAAGGGCATGTTTTGAAGATATACCTCAGAAAAAGTGATTTGATTTTTTTCCACATGTATTGAATTAATATTTGAGAAAACATGGACAGTACATGGAAAAATTTACTTTTGTATCAATTGAAAAGACAGTATATAAACTCTTAAAATTGTAACGGGACAAGGGTGTGGTTTCAAAGGAATGATTGATAGGTTGTACATGCAGAAAAATTTAGTACATTATTTTAGGAAAAAGCGTAATGCTATTAAAAATACTGAATAACGATGATATAAAATTTAATCAAATACATTTTCTAATTTTATAAGGAGAACTTGTACTATGGGCGGGAAAAACTATTAATGTGCTAAAAATTGATATTCGAGTCAAAATACTTGCCTAAAATTTATGTAAAATTCACTAAAAGCTCATACTTGCGCCAAATAAAATATTTTTAAACGATGAGAGGTCTAATTCATGATAGAGTTGTAAAAAAATGACTCTTGAATGTTTGACCAAATATTTAGAAAAGTAATGATAACAGGAATGAAACGTAGAATGTAATCAAAGACTCTATATGCACAAAAAGAGAAGAGTGAAAGAGGATGTTGGCCGTTGACGTGGGATCTCAGAATACTTGTAAAGTGAATGACGTATGCCGGAGGAAAAATAAGAATAGAACTTGCCGGCCCCAGTGCCAGCGGAATACCGTTCTCGTCCGCCAAACCAGATGTCAATAACAGTCAAATAACAGAGTTAGGAAAAATCTAGTGACAAAATTGTATGGAATGTAATATTTGTAACAATCTGAACAGTGTACTTGGTTTCCTTCCATGGAATTTACTGTTCAGCAGCTATTAATAAAGGAATATATGAACAAATGATTGTGTGCATTTCCTATAGCCATTTGAATAATGTCAAGCGGGAGACTAACCCAAGGCCCATTTAGAAGATTCAAACAGAGTGAAAAACAATGTAAATAAACAAATACTTAATGATATCCAAGCGTGTATATGGAAATATCAAGGCAAACGGAAGAGTGAAAGGAACCTGATTGACAGCTGTGAAATAGAGGAAAATGTGAGGCGGCAATACATAAGTTTACCATTCTTGTTTAATGTAATCATGATACCTTTGGTTAAATTGTTTGAAAGCAAAAGAGAAGTTTGTGTGAAATATTATTTATTTATTTAACAATTACATTTGTAGCATTGCACATAAACTGCGATAGTTTCTTGTTCAAATGAATTCTTGTTATAGAGAATGCTACCTTTTTTGGGAAATACCATGCATGAATAAGTTTTATGATAGTTAAATAGAAAGTCGAACTAATATTGTGCTAGATTTTAGTGCACGAGTTAGGATCACTCATGAAGGTATCATCATATGTCAGTTAACACTGCACTGAAAAGGTAATATTATTTAAAATAATTAAAATGTGATGTAAGGCTCAATAGGTATTCCATGGGAAAGACTTCGCTGAATTTCATTATTATTATCTGCTGAAAGGACGGAAAGACCCCATATGGAAAAAATGCACAATACTTAGTTATTTAAATACCAATTGAAATCGTTCATTGTTATTACTAAATGAAATTTATGCATTTTAGAAACGAATACAACATATAAGAAATTTAGAAAGAATCTAATTGATGGAGAAATGTCGTTTAAATTAGGGATAAATATTCTCTTAGGATGCTACTACGTACCTTTGTAGTAACTACGTTACACACGGCTTAGTATATATTAAGTTTTACCTAATTTTGAGCTACTAGATATTAAGATCCCTTTAGAAACCTAATCGATTTTAGATTTTCACTCAAAATAAATACGCTAAATGTCAGCTAACAAAAGTTAAATTATCTTAAACCTGATACAAAAGGAAATGTGGCAGATTTATCTTGAGTAGATCTATTGAAATACGAATAAACGTTTACATAATAGTTATACACCTATAATTTAAAAAGGGATTTTAATATTTTAATGGTAACTCCTGAATTTCTCTATCAATATTCATTTTATCGCAGTGATTTCAACGAGCGATTGTCCGTTCTTTCTAACTTAGGGCCTTACTAAAGTGACATTTGTCTAGAGTTCCCAATATTATTCAGAAAGAAAATGATCAATATTAGTTTATCAATGCTTCTTAATATATTTCAACCAAATAAAAAAAACCATAAACACAGTAATCAACCCGAAGGTCGGTTTAGTAGGTGATGGTAGAGCTCACCCATGTACCAAGCCCGACGGCGTGTGAATATTCACACATCAGGGTAGGGGGGCCAGTTCCTTTCCCTGTGCTGGTTATGGTTTCCCAGGAAGACCTGGTACCCGAAAAATCAACTACCTTGGGTGGAGCTGCAGGTGCCCAGAGTGCCTTGCCCGGAAATCGAACCCGGGACCCTCTGGTCAGTAGTCAAACGCTCTACCCACTAGACCACCGCGACCCGCTTCAACCAAATATATTATATGATTTCTGCAAGATTTTTCGATCTTAATTTGCATTAAATCAGTACAGATAACACGATATTTGCATTAGTATTAATCTTCGTGCCATGAAATAGGCTTTCGGATGACTACGCATGATGTCGTAAAGAGAGGGATGAATGACTTCCATAAATGTGTGTACGAATGTTATGTGACCTTTCAGATTGTTATTGGGATAATAAGGCGGTATTGCATGATGTAGGAGATTAAAATGATATGATAAGTAATCTTAAGATTTGAAGATGCATGAAGGAAATTATATACCAATTTATAATATTTAATATTATTAATCAAAATAACTCAAATTGAGACAGTTGGTAACAATTCAAACTTGTTACAACAACACGAGGGCGTATTGAAAAGTACGGCGTCCTTTTTTTTCATAGACAATGAAGTTTATTCTGAACTTTGCTTACATCATTAAAAAGGTTGAGCATTTATCTAGTTTTCCACATAGCGATTGATCACTTTTTGTATCCTTGTAACCGGCTTTTAAACGCCGGCGTCGTACCTTTCTTCTGCGGCGTCGCGAAGCCAACTGACGACTGCTTCTTGCACTTCTCGTCCCACAATGTGGGTAATTTAAACCGGCTCCATAATCATTTTCTATCTTTTGACCGTCTCTCCACGTAGCAACACTCTTTTAATACGTCCTTAAACGTGAGAGGCTATTCTGATGACAGAAAAGGGTACTGATGACAGCAAATGTGCTCTTGTTCATTTCTCCTCACAGCTCCTTCATTCATTTCTTCCAAGACATTTATCATCAAGTAGTCTCTTCTCAGTAGATGCTCAAGCCAGTTCTTCCTTTTTATCATGATATCAATAACTTTCTCTTTCCTTAGATTTTGCTCAGAACTTCTTCAATGCTCAACCTGTGCGGTCAATTTTATTTCAATGTTTTCTGCAAACCCACATTTTACTTTTCCTCAATGTTTATTGCTCACATTAGAATAGCATCACACTCCACAGATAACATTTTACTAACTGCTCTATCATCTCTAATCCTGATACATAATTATCTGCTTGTCTTAATATAAACTGAACATACTTTTGTTGTAGATGTGATTCACGTTCTGTTCGCATTTATTTCTCCAGTCATCCATTATTTCCGATCGTAAACACGTACACCTACACCACCTAGCATTGTTTTGTCTTTCCCTCAATACACAAAGTTTAAGCTTTCCAGATCTTTGATTTCATCATTTTGGTTTTATTTTGCATTCTGATTTAGATCACGTTCTCTTTTACTCAGTTCCATATGTTTTCAGAATTTCAATTAAATCCATTATGCACAATGTTATCAGAATCATTTGTGCGCTTCTAACCTTATATTTGCTGTAAACTTTTTCATACGATACATTAATACCAATTACCATATACTAACATTTTATCACCATTTATTCCTTTAAATTTTGAAATTTTGGAGATCAACTCAAAAATTAATCGTAAAATATAAGAATAAAGCTAGCATGACGAGCGCTGCCGTAGTTTCTCTGTTTAAACTTATAACTCTCGTCCATTCCTTCACAAGACTTCTGATCTACACAAATTACATTTGTATTTGAATTGGATTTGCATAGATTTGTCTTATCCGCAAAAATAACTGTGTCCCAAATCTCCCACTCATTTGAGTAAAATCTCCGTCCGTCTAGCCACTTCTTCATATTGAAGATAATAGTCTGGAAGCGAAATGTTGAGGATAGGAATTTTTATGTCTGTTTATGAAAGACTTGATCATAGAAGATTTTCTAATGGTCAATATTGGATGCATTGAACGGATCTCGGTTTAAAAATAATATGATTATGTGTTTCCATCCCCACCCATAGACTACCTTGAAGTGGTAGAGGGAATTTCAGGTTCCCTAGAGCTGTGGTGGAGAGAGCAAAGATATTTGCCTCTCATAAGTATAAGAATAGGATCCATATGAAAGGTAGTCCGCGCAGTCTGGTCATGAGTGAGGCGGCTGAAAAGGCGTCTGAGTGTCGCAGGGGACCGGGGTTGATCATGAGCAACATTTGGTTTAGACAAAACCAAAGGCGAAGATTCCAGATGAAAATGACCGGGATGCAGGGGTAAATTAGTTAGAGCATATTTAAAAAACAGCAATATTAATTCACATTGCTTCCCGGGAGCGGACGCCGACTCCGACCAATACTAAAGTAACAAGACTGGTCCAAAAAGGTAAAACAGGAACGACTAGAGAGAAATATCAGCGGGTTTTCGAGAAAATGATGATCGAGGACTGGAAGCAGGGTACTTTAATCATCATCATCAGTATTTTCAACCCTATGGTTAGTTTATTGCAGCCCTCCATCCACCTCTATTTAATGTCAATTCCCTCAATTCTTGATACCTTTTCTGTTTTACGTCTTTCTTTATTTGTCCTATGTACATGTCTATTGGTCTTCCTCGTGTGATCTTTTCTTCTATTTTTCTTTCTATTATATGCCTAATCAATCCATTGTGCCTCAATGTGTGTCCAATTCATCTATTTCTTCTTTGCCGTAGAGGTCTCCATATGGTTCTATTCTCTTCTGCTCTGAAATATACTTCCTCGTTCCTCACTTTGTCTGCCCATTTACTATTCCGCATTCACTTTCAGTACCATGTTTCAAAGGATTCTATCCTTTAGTGGTCCACTTTTCCAATGTTCCACGTCTCGGAACCATAGAATGCCACGTTCCACACGAAAGTATTGACGAATTTTTTCCTCCTTTCCAGCCTTAGGTTCTTTGAACATATTAATTGCCTCTTCTTCATGAATGCGTTATTAGCTAGCTTAGCTAGCCCAGGTAGATGAAATATTGTTCTAGTTTCACCCCTCGAATTGTGATATCTGCATTCAGCTTCTCTCTTCCGCACACAAGGATTTTAGTTTTCTTCTTGTTGATGCTCATATTATATTCCCCCAGCACTTGATCCATGGCACTTAGGGTTACTTGCAGTCCTCTCACGTTTCCGCCGCTACTGCAATGTCATCTGCAAACCGGAGCATGTTGATTTCTTCTCCATTTACCTTGACTCCTCTAGTACCCAATTCTTACGTTTCTTTTATTTCCTCTTCCAGGTATACGTTGAATATTGCTGGCGAGAGGTTACATCCTTTTCTTACTCCTTTGTTTATTTTGGCTTCCGTTTTTCTCCCGTTTTTCGTTTGCATTCTTGTAACCTGATTCTTGCATAGGTTATGGATAATTCTTCTGTCGTTGTAATCCAGTCCAAACGCTTCTAGTATCTTGAACATCTTGTTCCATTCGATGTTGTCGAAGACTTCTCCAAGTCTACGAATGCCATTTATAATGGCTTATTTACTTGTCTCATTTTTTCCGCCAGAACTCTCAAGCTGAGAATTGCCTCTCTTGCTTCTCGGTTTTTCCTGAACCCGAGTTGGTTTTCTGAGAGGTTTCCTTCTATCCTTCCTTCAATTCCTCGGCTAATTATCTGAGTAAGGATTTTTGATGTTTGAGCTGAGTGGTACTATGATATAAGGAAAAATTGGGAAAAATAAAAATAGGGATATCGCAAACGAAACGGTAAGAACTGTAAATGGGAAGAGAAAATAACAGAAATTATTGGAACGATAGTAAATAGAAGAAATAAATATAATTATAATGAAGAAATGTAAATAAGGATTTTGGCAGAAGAAGCATTGAGGCGGGTAACAACGGAGCGAAAGAAGAATTGGGGAATACCTAGTGCGAGGATATGGAAAGTTTGCCGAGGAAAGGTAAAATTGGCGTCTTATAGAGGAAGGTTATAACACAATCAGAAGCTAATCAGAGGAAATCGTTGCAAACTATCAAGATTAAGTCAGGAAAAATAATAGTTAAACAAGAAAGATAAAAAAGAGATTAAAAGAATATATAGAACGATTTCATGATAAACAAATATGGCCTGCAAGGATATATGAAGAGAATGTGACGTAGATGAGAAGTTCTTGAGTACAGAACTACTTGAAAGCGAGATACAATGGGCATTGAGAGAATTTAAATCAAACAAGGCCGTGGATGTAGACATGGCTTTGTAATTATCGTTCCAATAATTCCAAATTTTCTTCCATATTTGGTCTCACCAAAAATATTTCTCTTTCTTCTATTCCTCTTGAGCTTTAAATTTAGTTTCCCATTTCTCAAGCCGTTCTAGAGTTTTAATTGTTTTTTTAACCAATTTGCTTCTCTAAGTTTCTCGTTGTTGTTGTTGCAGCTTTGAATTATTGTTTGGCAGTATTTCTGGTGACGACCACCGCAAAAGCCTCTCTTGTTGGCGAGCACAACTCACGGCCAAATGGGAGTAGTGAATATTTACTTTGGCCTTATTAATTCCTTGATGTACATACTTCCAGCAATTTCCTGCCACATTTCTCAATAGTGTTCTTTACATACTTTGTAGTTTTCTTATCAGATAGAATCAGAAGGTATTTAGGAATAAACGCTGCCAGAACTACTTTTTTCTAGCTCCTACTCTTCGGCTTATGAAGTATGGTTTACTTTAACCGGAGTAATGGCTTTTGCTCTCACTAAAATAGCTAAAGGGATAAATGGAAAGCTCAAATCGCTCCACCATGTAAACGTTCATTGGAATGAAGTTACATATTATCATGTAAATAATTTTCTCTCCGGTTGGACTACAACCTGGGTAGGGTAGAAGAAATTTGACTTTCTTATAACTCCAGAATTGTGCTGGTGGGAGAAAAACTAACTGCTCTATGTCAGGTCATCCATAGCAGATATGACGAAGGGTTCTAGTGAGAGTAAAGACAGTCCAGTAACATTGATACCCCATATAAGTGGTATCAAAGGTTATCTGACGCCACTGGGGCTCCCATTTGAGTGACAGTGTTACGCTATTACACTCCTGAGGAAGGCAATTGGAAACCATTTCAATTATTTCTGCCCAGCTTGATTAATAATGGAAGTACTATTGATCAAAAGGGTATGAAGAATTGCTGCGAAACTACGTAGGGTTTAGGAAAATCTGGAAGAATAACTAATATGAAATAATTCGTAACATTTATGGTGTACAAATTTGACAAATACTTTTGTAACATCCTAATCCTTAAAAGGCAGCCATATATGAGGACTTTATAACAATAAGTTTGGTTTCGCACACAACTATAGTGGTTCTCAGGATCATTAATAAGAGGATAGAGAGTAGGGAAAATTATTTCTTAAGAGATGACCAGTTTAGTTTCAGGAAGGGAGAGAAACCCACATTCGTAAAGTCTGCGGGCAAGCATATAAAATTGGTATTTATTGGGCGAAAATGATTTCAAGGTAAAGAAATGTTGTTACCACCCTCAGTATGGCCTCAGTTAGAACATGCATGCAGTGCATGGGATCTGTGTGAAAATACCTCATTCGGGAAATGATGAAGTTTCAACGTCGGGCAGCCCGTTTCGTTAAAAACTCTTGATAGGATGGATCATGTATATAAATTCGGGAAATGCCAAAACTAGGAGACTCAAGGATTTCTTCTTCTCACGGAAAATATGGTACATGAGTATAGCACTGTAGACAGCAAAAATGACAATTGCCGCCCTCAGCGTCTAGAGAATATTTAGTTCTTCTTAAATGTATTCACTATCACTAACCTTACGTGATTTGTTGTTAAAATCCTTCCCGCCTGATCGCCTTAGAATACGACTAAAATGTAGTGCCTTATAGAGTATTTTCTGCTTTGCTTGTTCTTAAGTGTCCCCGTTCATCCCTCGTCTCTCTCTATAGGGGGACCCTCTATGTACCTGCAGCGTCAGGCCACATTCTCCACCTGTGTCTTTGGGGGAGGAGACCGTCGCATGTTGGATGTTCATGTATTGGTGGAATTTAACCTTCTTCTTGTCAAATTCTAGCTTGCACGTTATTGGACACATTTTTTACTGCATTATAAAGTGTAATTGATTGTTAGTTGATAGTATATTTATTTGCATCCGTGTAAGTTGAAAGAATTTTTGCATGAATGTATACGCCACTGTGGGTATAGGCTTGCACGTATGCGTTGATATCGCGTGTGGTTTTGTTCCCTTTTACTAGTGGTGATGTTAACACCCCCACCACACGCCCTTGCAGAGACTTGCTGGACATTATTTTGATGTAGTTTTGATTATTTTTATTAGGTACTTTCAGTACCAACACATCGGCGTCATCCTCAGACTAAGAAAATTGGTGGAAAGATACATTCTTTTGTTTTTTTTTACTTCAGTGACTGATTTTTCTCGAAGTTAGGCCTGAATATATCAAAATAGGAGTTCATGAACAGGAACAGGTGTATCAGTTTACCTACCTTAGAAGCGTTCTGGACGAAAATGGTCACAGAAGTAGGAAGATAAGACGAAAAATTGCTTTAGGCAAAGAAGTCTTTACAATGAAGAAGAATTAATGACAGAGACGATTAGTAAGCATGTCAAGAAAAGGCTCGTCAACCTTTTAATCGAAGCGTGGCTTGTAGGGTTCGGAAACATGATATTTGAAGATTTTGATAGGAGTAGAATGGAGGTTTTTGAAATGTGGTTGTGGAAAAGAAATAACAGGATTAAGATCTGGTGCCTTCCAGGCGTATTTGTTTGGTGAAGTTTTCTCGGGTCTTCCACCGGGTCGGGGGTTCCATGTTAGCCGACGTTTCGATGCCCGACACCTGCATCGCCATGGATGAGGACCATGATCATCCCTGAGGATGATGCAGGGCATCGAAACGTCGGCCAACATGGAACCCATGACCCGGTGGAAGACCTGAGAAAACTTCATCAAATAACAGGATAATGTTGACGGGAATGAAAACAAACAAGGATGTGCTAGGCATGGTAGCGGAAAGTTGAGGATCGTTCGGAGAAATCAACCAGGTGCAGGAGAGATTGGTGGAAAGCAGTTTCATTGGCGATTTGATATTGAAGAATTCGATGAAGGAGGGAATGCTAGCCAAACTGGGACGTGTATGAATAGGATGGGAATGTGTAACGGAATGAAGGGAGCAAGGAAGTTCCTGGAATTGTATTATTAGATGCCATGTTATGTTTTACTAAGACAGCCGAGGGAATTGTTGTTGAGCGATTTGACAGCCATACAGGTACAATACAGGTGCCATACAGTGCCTGTACTTCACATCTTAAACTGGTAAATTATCGATTGCTATAATGGTAATTAGGTTTCGTAGTTTTAAATGTGTAATAATGGCCATTTTAAAAATAGTTTATAAAGATTTTTCTGACGAATCTAAAAAAAATCACCATCAACCTTCCATCTGAAGGATCGGTATGCATCCTCTTCGGTGGAGATTACTCCTGGCAAACGATTGATTGGACTCTCCATGGTTTCAGAGATGCAATGGTGTATCAATGCTTTCTTTTCCAAGTGACGCAACGATGACAGTGTGACGCAGCTACAAACTGGCCTTCGGTCATGCTCCACCATATAATTTTTGCGTAACTTTGAGTGATCGATCCAACCTTGTAGTGGATAATTACTCATGCCCAATCTTTGAAGAAAAATATTACATACCTGCTCATTCGAGATTTCTTCACCATTCGAAATTTCAATCTCCTTATTTTGTTTTATGAATTCTCATCTTATTAAGTTTATAAATAGTTATGTAGTGACCTCATAGCTTCCAGAAAGTTCAGAATCACTTATCTTTATACGAGCATTTCAGTAACACTTATTAACAGTGTTTTCAAAGGCACAAATTAAATATGCTCAAAATTTTTTCCTTATTATCCAGAGTATATACTATTAAAATAATATTTGATCGACTCACAAAACTCTGTCATCCATTTTTTGGATGTCACTCAAGTTACTTCTAAAACATTATATATATAATTATATAAAAAAACCATAAATACAGTAATCAACCCGAAGATCGGTTCATTAGGTGATGGCAGAGCTCACCCATGTACCAAGCCCGACGGCGTGTGATCAGAGTAAGGGGGCCAGTTCCTTTCTCTGTGCCGGTTATGGTTTCCCAGGACGACCTGGCACCCGAAAAATCAACTAGCTTGGGTGGAGCTGCAGGTGCCCAGAGTGCCTTGCCCGGGAATCGAACCCGGGACCCTCCGGTCAGTAATCCAACACTCTACCCACTGGACCACTGCGACCCATATAATTATATATATATATATATATATATATATATATATATATATATATATATATATATATATATATATATATATAGATGATTTCTTCGAAGTAACACGGAAGTGTTGAATAAAAAACTTAGACAGTAACACAGCACGAGAACACATAAAAAGAACACTCACAATAATATCTTGATAATTTCGACGGACTCGAGCTCCGTCTTCTTCGGAAGATAAGATATGACTCTAAGTCATATCTTATCTTCCGAAGAAGACGGACCTCGAGTCCGTCGAAATTATCAAGATATTATTGTGAGTGTTCTTTTTATGTGTTCTCGTGCTGTGTGTTACTGTCTAAGTTATATATATATATATATATATATATATATATATATATATATATATATACATATATTTTATTCATTAGGTAATCTACCGTTTAAGGTAGTTTTTTGGATGGACACAACTATCAAATAAACATTTTGTGACTCCCCACCTATCAAACTAATCTATATCAGGTCCCTCTTCATCTCGGTGTAACTGTAATATGTATAACTCGGTGTAAACTCTGATATGGAGCGTAGCTATGTACGGCGCGGAAACGTGGTCACTGAAGGAGGAGGAATCGTACGGAGGCAGAATTGAGGAAAAGGTGTATTGAGCGGTAGTGGAATGTTGAAGAAGGTAATAGAGTGGAGAATGTTGGGCAAGCAAGGTAAGGGCAGGAACAGGATAGGGATGTTGGAGGGGATGAAGGGGGGAAGGAAGTACACCGAGATGAAGAGGGACCTGATATAGATTAGTTTGATATGTGGGGAGTCACAAAATGTTTATTTGATAGTTGTGTCCATCCAAAAACCTACCTTAAACGGTAGATTACCTGATAATAATATATAGTAATAATATTTTGTATTTTTTTGAAAGTAAATTAAAATCTTAAGACACTAAAAATATCCCTTTCTCATTTTACCCATGGGAATGTTGAGAAAACAGGTAATGTGCTATTCGATCAAAAATATTTTGAGCTGCGTTTGAGGAACTGGATTTTCGAGAGATGAGATGTAAGTTGCTACAAATAAAAAGAAAAGACAAAAAATATTTTGCTGAAATCAACTATAGGAAAAATGTAGGTTTTTGATGCAGAATGAGTCATCATTGTCATGGGGGTTTCAAAGAATTGAAATTCGGAGATATATTTCTATTCGAAATGATAATGCACAAGCGATCTAGAGAACGCCTTTGAAAATATTCATAGGAAGAGGATCCTATTGTCCGAAAATGAAATTGAAGTAAACTGCAGTGACAGACGTTTTCTACCCATTTCATATATAAAGATAGGTAGCAATGGGTATAGGCTTAAAACAGGTTAAAGTAAAAATAAACAAATAAGTGAGGTAGGCACTGCATTGCGAATGAATGTGCACGCAGCGAAAATTAATAACGAGATGATAAAATGACAGTGAATCGGAATTCTAAAAGAAAGGATTTCCATGTTACATTCTGTGTATAATGCAATTAAGGTTATTGCAAAAGAGAAAAAGGGACCTTAAAAGGAAACCGGCAAATGTGGAGAATGGGATGAAAAGAAAAAACTAATTATAAACATAATTTAAAATTAGATTCGCGTCTTGAGTTGTAAAAGGAACCAAATTTAAGTCTAGGAAAAGAGAAGCTGAAGATTTTCTTTCCCATTTTAATTGCGGATAATTATCTTAGTTATAATTATCTTGTTCTTATTGAGATTGTGCTTAGCCCCTTCTGCATGTTGGCTACTTCCTCTGAATGATCTCTATTTTCCCCTGTAAGATGGACATTTCGTCTGTAAATGCCTGCAGGATACTTATATTTTTTCTTCAATTCGAATACCGCCTCTTATCTTGTTTGATGTCTTTTTTATTGCTTTCTTTAAATGTAAATCAAATATCACCGGCGATGATGGTCAACTCTACATCACCCCTTTCTTTATTGAATCTTTTCTCCTGCCTTTACCGTATATAATCACTAATGCTTTTATTATGATAGATACGCTCTATATAAAGTGCATATATTATATTATTTCATTACGTTAGATTACCCTGTTTATTATACACCTTCGTGTTTATCCATATTGTTCTCAGCTATGGCAAAGTACTCTTTTGCTTCATTCTTTATTCTTAGTCATAGATGGATAATTTAGGTAATTATATGCCAGGCAGGTTATATTGGTCTAATTGTTTACAATTTTCACATATATCTCCTATCAAATTTGTTGGAAAGATGACGATGGTATTTTTCCTTAACCTATTCCATCACACTTCTATCATGTAAAAGTAAAATGTAAAGTTACGTATACCTATCATAATCAAGTTCACTTAATTTTTAAAAATTGTACTGATGGTATAGTCGATCTCTTTAATAACTTTATATCACCTACCGCAGCGCTATTTGTAATGAAGGTGCAGTCTTCTCTCACCATGTCATCAAAGTGATCCTCACTTCCATAATAATCAGTCATAGACGTAAGTAACATTATCAAAAGAATATTTTCGTGAATTTTATTTGGTAATAATATCATATTATATAAATAACCTATCCATAAATGCAATATAAAGAAGATTGTAAAATTCTTACACCTATTAAAAGATACTGACTGAAAATTATTGATAAGGATATCATGTTATTAAATATATCGGTAAAAAAACGATGGAAATAATGTGAAGTGATGTGAAGTTTCTATCAATAAGAAAATAAGCAAAGAATAATAAACAGTGGTGAATGTATTCTTTTTGGACGCTTTTCACGACCGTTCTGAAGATCGATGCTAAAAAAGTATTCTTTTCGATAAAATGGTAAACTAAAAGATATTTTAAGTACATTTATGAAATACTCAAAGAGTGGGATAGATTGCCGAATTGGATCGCGTGCTGCGAAGAGGAGCTAGAATTGTAAATCATTGTTATGATTAACTTAATAGCATATCAAAAATATTAGTGTAGCGGACTTCGATTCAATTAAGGAGCTAATGTTAACTATCAGATTGATGCTCTTGCATAAATTAGAAGGATGCCTCATTAGCAGTGATGTCGAAAATGCATTATTATCCCATCGTTCTACGGTAAGCGAGATCATACAAAAAATAGAGATATTAAGTGTAGAACAGATGGATATAAGATATCATATTTTTCCTCGGACGATAAGGGGTCAGAATAACATTGTCCTACAGCGGTAGGGGTGTAACTATAAGTGTCAAAATTAGTCCGCTGTGTATTCACCCGCTTCTATTCACCCTAGCGGTGGCTAGCAGGATACTAAAAAGATCTAATATCTAATTTACCAAATTACATTAGGAAACAATTTTGGCATTTTTTTAACCGTATTAATTTCTCGTTTCTGAAAAATTATTGAGACACAGGTCCTTAAGTTTTTTCTTCTGTGACAGCATGCATGTACGGTAATCTACTACTGATAACACAAAATGTGTATTTCAATAAATTTTCTTCTTTCACTTGCAAAAACGTTTTAGAAGGGATCATATGCCATTAAATTGTAATTCATGAGAGCCAAAAGGTAAAACACCTTGTGGGTGCTTCTGTTTTAACTGGTAAATGGTAAATCAATCATATGTTTTCTGCTGAGTTATTTAATGTTAGGAATGAAGTCATCATTGTTATAACTAGAAAAACATATAAATTCGTAGCCAATATTTAGAGTGACTGGTAATTAGTCATATTAATGAGTAGTCTACCGGGTCAGTTTGGTTTCACATTGACCCATACGGGGCAGAAAGAGTTTTTAGTTTTCCAACATAACAACATAATACATCCAAATTTAAATAAACTATTAGGCAAGTTTATATACTTCCTTCCTCCATTAATTTCGTTCAATATATCTATTCTTCCCTTGCTTAGCCTTGTAACCTCTAGCCAGTCTTCAACATTGCCAGCCAACATTCTCTTTTTGTGTATCTTCTAGATTCCTTCCAGTAAACATCTTTCCTCCCTCACTATGCCAGGTACTCCTTTGTATGTTGGATTTTGTCCTTTGTAACTTTTCTATTATCATTCACCTCCACATTTTAAAAGCCACTAATTTATAACAACCACCAACTTTCCATGGCGTTTAAAACCGTTCTCCATATCATAGTTTTCCGCAATATTTACCCAGCACTCCTACTTAGCACTCATTTCATTAATTCCCTTATTCCTGTAAAAGCTGCTTTGCCTAAAATATAGTAACTCATCTTCTTTTGGCCTAAACAACTTCCAGCAGTGGTGTATTGTTCTAAATGCTTCAGAGTTACAAGAGTTTCGACGTGCTTGCCGTGAATTTATATTTTATAGTTAAAATTACATTTCCTTTTTTTTCTAAAGGTACATAACGTTTTTTACGTAATACTCAACCCAACAAATCATATGCTCATAATGATTTATCATGAGCAGGGCATGGACTGCCTAAAGTCTGATCATCCACGAACCTAATTTTATGAATTCCACGCCGAAATTAATTCCTAATTTGAATTCATCCCATACATCTTTTATAATTTTATCTGCGTAGACTAAGAAGAGCACTATCTACGTAGGCTCTGAAGACGTGATAACGGCAATGCCTTACTACGATTCCATTTTTACACAAACACCTCCTATTCATTCAATATTCCACTTGCCACCCTCAGCGTCTAGGGAAAAATTAGTTCTACTCAATGACATCCACTTTCACTATCCTCCTGTGTTTTGTTGTCAAACCCCTACCCGCATGACCATATTGACCATTGAAAATTGAGTGCCATTGAAAATGTAGTGCTCTTTATAGTATTGCTTGCTCTGTTCTGCTTTGTCTGTTTTCCCTTTCCATCCCGTCTCTCTCTGTGGGGGGATCCTCCATCTACCTACAGCGTTAGGCCACATTCTCTACCTGTGTCCTTGGGGGAGTAGACCGTTGCATGTTCGTGTAGTGGTGGAATTTCGCCTTCTTGCTCGTCAAACTCTAACTTGCACGTTATTGTATACATTTTTTACTGCATCCTAAAGTGTAATTGTTTGTTAGTTGATAGTATATTTATTTGCATTCGTGTAAGTTGAAAGAATTTTTGCATAAACGTATAAGCCACAGTGGGTTTTCATGGATGTGTTGATGTCGCATGTGGTTTTGTTCCCTCTTACGGATGGTGACCTTAACTCTCCTCACCACACGCCCTAGGGGTGGTTTTTGGGGTGTTATGTAGATGTAGATGTAAATTCATCTGTCACTTCGTAGCAAAACCGTATGAGATATATACGAACTACGGATATATCCCCTTTCTCCTTCAATCTCAACGTGTTTTCTGAAATTAATTCACAATCTCCATATTCCTTCAACTATGCCCTAACACTATTTAGTATATACTCGGCGATATTATCTTTTCGCATTGCCTTATTTGAAACTATCACCTTCATAGCCTTTCAACGTTTCATCCAAATATGACATAACCAAAGCTATCCCAATTCATATCATACTCTTATTTTTATGTAACTACACTACTCAGCTAATGTCTTTACACGTATCAATTCATCATTTTCAGTCTGGTGTTACGCTTCATTAGCACTAAATTATGATATTGATACGTATCCGCTTTCCGGGGTTCCGCCTTATTTCTAAATATGTGCTCAGCTATAATATAATCTAACATAGCCCGGATTTTACTAATATGTTTTACACATATAATTGCACTTAATGTTGAGTTGAAAGGAAATATTTGTTGTCCTTGTACCATTTTTCCGGTCAGTCAAACTTGCGTTCACCCCGCGGGGTGAACGCAAGTTTGTAACTCGCAAGAATCTATGTAAGTACAATTATACTTTTATATAACCCTTCTACCGTATGTACCCTCGCCGTCTGTTGTGTTCCAAAATTTCTATGACTATCTAATATTTCCCTTTTGGAATTACTGCAATTATTTTCTCTTATTTTTGTACATCCTGCCTATTTAATTCTCCATGTAATGGCTTGTAGCTATTTAGATCTGAATAATGGCGAAATTCTTTGGTAAACATTTTATTTCTATGAATAATATCCGATCACTCACCTCCCCTATGTTTAATAAACTTCTCTCTACAATTTTGACCCATCATCCCCTCCCCTCGCAGGATATATTTTTATCCATTTTACATGGCTTTGTAATTATCGTTCTAATAATCGAAAATTTTCTTCCATCTTTGGTCTCACCAAAAATATTTTCCTTTCTTCTATTTATCTTAAGCTTTAAATTTTGTTTCCCTTTTCTCAAGCCATTATAAAATTTTAATTGTTTTCTTGACCATTTTGCTTCTCAAAGTTTCTCGTTGTTGTTGCAGTTTTAAATTATTGTTTGGCAGTATTTCTGGTGACGACCGCCGCAAAAGCCTCTCTTGTTGGCGAGCACAACACACGGCCAAATGGGAGTAGTGAATATTTACTTTGGCCTTATTAATTCCTTGATGTACATATTTCCAGCAACTTCCTGTCACATTTCTCAATAGTGTTCTTTACATACTTTGTAGTTTTCTTAACAGATAGAGTCAGAAGGTATTTAGGAATAAACGCTGCCAGAACTACCTCTTTCTAGTTCCTACTTTTCGGATTATGGAATATGAGTGACTTTAACTGGAGTAATGGCTTTTTCTCCCACTGAAATAGCTAAAGGGATAAATGGAAAGCTCAAATCAACAAGCTTCAACATGCAAACGATCATGTGAATGAAATTACTTGTTATCATCTAAATAATCCTCCGGTTGGACTACAACCTGGGTGGAGTGGAAGAATTTTGACTTTCTCATAACTCCAGAATTATGCGGGTGGGAGAAAAACTAACTGCTCTGTGTTGGGTCATCCATGGCAGATATGACAAAGGGTTGTAGTCAGAATAAAGACAGCCCGGTAACATTGGTACCCCATATAAGTGGTGTCAAAGGATATCGGACGCCATTGGGGCTCCCATTTAAGTGATAATGCCATGTTTATACACTCTTAAGGAAGGCAATTGGAAACCATTTTAACTATTTGTCTCCAGCTAAATGAACAATGAAAGTAGTATTGATTAAAATGGTAAGAAAAAGTTCAATAAGTATGGAGAATGTTTGCAATATAAATATTATTAATTAATGATAGTTATTAGTAGAATTTAAAGCTGAAATGACTTGGTTATTTTTCAGGCCTGCTTGCCAAAATATGTTTTATTAAGGAGCCATAGTGTATATGATCAATTAGAGGAAATAATAGGGAAAAAACATCAAAATAAACAATTGATAAAGTTAAGAATCGGAAGATGGAAGAGTTATTGAGACACAATGATTAGATATCATGGAACTTAGGTGTTCAATAAAAATATAATAGAATATCTCTTTCCTAACCTATCAGGAAGATAGAAACAGAATATTCAACTGGCCTGATTTTCTTAACAACATTGCACAAAAGTACCTATTGAATGCGTAAGTTTTAATAAGCGTAATTATATAATTATATTATATTATATTATAAGCGTAATAGTAAGGCTAAAATATATTTTAAGCATTATTATCAATTTACATAATAAGCCGTTCTAAGGAACCCGACGTGAAATGTTATGACACCAGAAATTTTAGCAAAAGGATGAGGTCATGTATGCTAATGAGTATGTATTTGTTCATTCAAAAATCGTGCATCTGATATCATGATATATTAGCTTCTCAAGTGACGAAAATTTAAATTTTGACTTATACATTGGTCGCGCTACCTTATTATAAACTCATATTTTTGAAAAAATAGTTTGCGGTATTAATAAGGTATATCAAATTCATAAATCTTTCATGATAAAAACAAATTTGCAATTTTTCACAAGTTTATCTATTTACATAACATTTCTTGGCATCGACATTACAAATTATAAGTTTTATCTATGACGAAAATATTTCCTAACGGGATTATCCCCGGAATTTTTTAATCAAATTGATTATTAATACCTATCGCTCCCTAAATTTAATTAACGAATACGTCTTGAGGTAAATCTTACTAGTTTCCATCCATTATTCTAGAAGCTAAATAACACTGAGGCTTTTAATTAACAAATACGTGTAATAAGGATCTTTCTTTTGGTTTAATTCTTCATTTTATTTAGCTTTGATAATTTTTACCCCATTATAGAAAACTTGTATAAGCCAAAACATATCACAGAGGCGATGGGTGGGAATTAATTATTGCATGTTTTTATTAATTATTTCATTGAAAAGGTTTGTACGAAAACACTCGATATTTCATAATAGTATTATGAAGCTGTTAATTACGACGCAAGGTATGCGCCTATTCCGCGCTTTCTCGTCACTCTTCTTCCATTACGGTGTCCAATTTGACTTTGGGCTTATTCGATTACATTAATGCATCACCAATACAGCTGTTTCCGCCATAGGAATCAAACTTACGACCGGAAAGAGAATTTGAAAATGGCGTCCGCTCCGCGATTTTTATTGGTCCTTCCGCCTGCTCGCTCTTCGCGGATTGGGAATACTTCAGTCCCTCCGCATATATCGATTGCGTCTGGAGATCCGGGCCTGGGTCCGAGTGCTTCGCCCCAGGCGCCACATAAGCACGCCTTTCACAATGTATGCCTAGCGGGGACTAATTGCGTTCGGTACGATGTGGCAGAAGGAAATGCTTGTGTGAAATTTGCTTCTGAATCACCTCCAGACCTACTCCACCGTGATTTACACATACGATATGTCTAGGGTCTAGAGAATCCGGCACTTTGAGAATAAATAAACTCATGTGTTCATCCAGTTTAAACTCCAGATACATTCAGTTACAGTGTCAAAAATAAATCCACGAGCACGTAGTACCTTTTCGTTTCACATATATTTATATTTTGAATGTTCACGGAATATGGAGAAAATAGTTTAAATTTTACGAGGAAATGCTAAAAAATAATTATAGGAAAGACTGTATGAGATATAAGTCCCTCCAATATATCACCGTCTCTCCATATTGTAGTTAAAAATGAAATTCTTTTAGCGTAGAATAACTGATTTTTCTGGTGCATTGCCACTCATTAATTATGCGCCAGGTATTCAGCATCTTTAATAAGTCAGAGGGAACTTACTACCTACTGTGTATTTCACAAAGAAGGTAACCTTCCGTCTACAAATGTAAGATGGAATCAATATCTCAATGTTATTGGTGATGAATAGAATCTATTCCTCATCTCGCAGTTATAGAATCCACAGGATAGGCAAACTATTGAATGATTGACTTAAATATTATAAAATTAATTGTAATGCAAGAAAAAGTCATAGAACATATTATATAGAAAAATGCAACAATTTAAGTGCCCTATTATATTATTACTAAAGCGATTGAGTTTTCTCATAATTTTCTATGTAAAACATAAATTTAGCCATTCAAGGTTTTTTACTTTTTAATGATTAACCTACGTCAACAAATGGGTAGATGTTTCTCAAATTCGCAAAAATCGATACACATCTTCACTGCTCACAATGATTCTAGTTCAATAGTTAGTTATTGATTGGATTATTTCAATCTTTCTAAAGAGGTTTTATTTCTTCATATTATTCTTAAACCTATTTTTGAATGAGTAATTTTAAAAAATATCTCCCTGTCCTGTTCGAAATCTTCTTCCAAATATTGTACACAAAAGCACTGAAATTCACTATTCATAAACGAGGTACCTCGTCACTGAGAACAGTAAATCATTCTGTAAAACGATTTTATCACCTAAAGCTATTGATCACTTTGTTTCCTATAAAACTTACAGTGCAACTAGCTGTCGAATTTCCAGCTTTTGAAGAAATATATTCTTTCTGTGACTTTATAAACTGAACTACATTTCGTTATGTTTTGATATTAAATATTACACTGATTTTGGGATGCTTTATTATTTTCCTTTGTATTACCTACATGCATTATAAGTTTTATGCTACATGCTTTCCCAAACTCCTGCTCTATTCCATCTTTCATTCGTCTCCTTACCTTCTCTTTTACTATTTCTTCTAATTTACCACCCTAATAAAATCTAATTTTATTGGAATACCCATTTTTCCCTTAACGTTGCATTAATCATTTCACTTTTTGATTATGAATATCTACAGTTAAATAAGATCTAATTCATTGAAATACTGTCTTAGATCATATCTCATCACCATTACAAACTTCATTTTGGAACAAAATTATTTGTTGACTGAAGTCACCATTTTGCTTATACATTGAAACTTGTATTTTTCCGTCAAAATTTTCTTATCCTTATATTGCTCTTTATTCTCTACGATTCTTTTCGATTTTCCCTACAAATATTCTAATTATTAATTCTGTCCACGTGTACCTAATTATGTTTCTTGTAAAGGTACTTAATTTCCAGTTTAATTTCCCTTTTAAAGCTTCCAAAATTCCCCTAAAGGAGTAATTCGGGAGGTAAAACAAATCGTCTAATGTTTGAGTGGTTTTTTTCTTATTTCGTCTATTTTTCCCTGATCAAACATTATTGGTAAATATATTTTCTCTTTCCCTTAATGACCTATACGATGCCATTCCTCAAAAGAAAATTTTAAGGAGCCAAACATAAAAGTGTTTGTTTAAAAAACTTACTGTATCCTTTTTCACTCCTTCGAGTCCCTGTTAACATTTTCCTCATTAGTGCAGTACCTATTTTCTTAAGACTACATTTGTATTATTTTGTTTATTTGTATTAATTTGCATTCTCCCTTTTTTGCTGTTTATCAGAATCTCTCTACTTCCATTCTCTTTAGAAATTTAGAACCTTTCCACCTTGTACCGATTATGTATTATTTTAAAAAATGAGTGCATCAATCTGAAACAAAATATTTTAAATATGTAATTTTAGCGCACTCCATCATTCCACCGTAAAAAAAGCCCGCCTAATTTTATTCATAACCCTTCTTTTGCATCTAGTTTCTCTCAGAAGTTGGTCTTCATCCTCGATTTAAATAAATAAAACAGCAGGTTTCCAGAGACAAATAATACACTGAATTGAAGATTTTATGCTACAAAAGCTTTTTATTTCAATTCTACTTAAGTAAATCAGATTAAATAGGAATGAAAAGTAACATAGGCACAGTATAGGCTCATAAGTTTAAATTTAATATAAAAAATATAAACTGGAAGATAGCCTGATCATGATTTTCATCCCAAGATGTGTTGAAGAAATTTTTTTTCCATACTTATATTAACAAGATATTGTGCAATTAATCGGGTATTTTGAATTACCTCGGTGGGCGCAGCGTACACGATATTTTATTATTTTTGAGAAATATATAGTTTCTTTCAGTAGTAAAATGATTAATTAATTTTTACTCATAGTGTCCATGAATGAAATTTGGAGAAGAAAAAATGGAAAACTGACCCTGTAGGAGGTACTACTCTGGGACATCAATAGAATTTGGAACTGGTCAATGATAGTGCCTGTAAAGATGTATGTATAGTAACCTGACAAGTGGAACCGTAATATCAAATGGAATCCAATTAGAAACCAATAGGAAACGCACAACATTAGTCACAGGAATGAATAATTGACATTCCTAAACAATGAAGACGATTGCTTCTCCTGCATTTGTCGAACGTCCCCGACGGGTTTGTCAGTTATAAAATTTTATTGCGGAATCTAATTCTTATTGTAACTCATGACCAGAGGAAACCATGTGCTTTGAAGTTGAGACGGCAAACGTAAATTAAGAATTCAGCTCAACTTAGAACAAAACAAAGTAAATGAGAAAACCTCTATTAGAAGAAGAAATAAAAAAACGAGGTAATTTGGAGTCATCACAGGGCATTATGTATTTGTAGATAATATTTCTAAAATAAGATCATTAATTTTGATAACAAAAATCGACGAAGCGATGAATTAAATAAAGATGTAAAAAATGAAATTTGTGCTAAAAATCATGATGTTCAAAGTGAAGGCAAATATATTGGCATATATCTATTTAAACTGTCATTGCTGTCGAATTGATTAATATTTTGTATTCTTGTATTGTGTTGTGTAATGGTGTGTTGTATTGTATTGTGTAATATTGTACATTTTTTATATGGACATAGCCTATAAACCCTAAAAATACTTCATTAATTAATCTCTAAGCTAGAAATTCAGTGGTTTTTCTTACTGTAGTTACCAAAAAATGTTTGAATAAATCTTTGACTTGATAACTTTGTTTGTGATCAGTTCACTACCTAGTAAGTATCCCGGAGAATAAATACTTTTCTGACTTTTCTGCTGATCGATTATTGTGTTAACAACTTCATCTTTATGACTTATATTGAATAGGTTGATTTATCAAAATATGCGTTTTTACTTGAAAAAAATACAGGAAAAAAATACTGTTCAGTAATATACCTTGAGATACTTAGAAATTTATTGGAAAGGAAAACACCATTTAAAAAAGTAAAAAACATTAATATGCAGTTTTTTTTAAATGATTAATAGATTATATGCTGGCATTATTTAATGAATAAGGCAAGTATTTAATGAATAAGGTTTTCCCTTCTGGCATAAATACAGATATTATGTTTGGAAATTGTGTTAAGATAATTTCTTAATATTTGAATTAGTACCTAAAAAATAAATAAATTACTCAAAGCTTATATGCAGAAGATACTTCTTTTCCGTTGGACATCAAATGCCTGAAATCGGACAAGGTATTTTATAATGTAATGCACATATTTTGGCTAAATGACGCAGGGCTTAAAAGGTTTTACCGAGCACCATACAAATCCCGCGTGACAAGGACCGTGGCATCCGCATCAACCTGTCGTTCATTGACAAAAGCGCTAAGCAATGGCTTCAACTTCCCATTTCAAATTATTATTATAATACATATCTTGATACAAAATTTATATGTCCCCCGTGTAAATGCTTGCTAAAACTTTGAAAAATCACGTTCCCTAAGAATAACGAATTCAATGCCGTAATTCCTAACCGGAACGGGATTTAAGGATGGACACCGATGCTGGACCTGATATTCACAGGAAAGCCAACATGGCTTATTTGTTTGCAAGTACCGAGGCACATTTCAGTTATTATTATTTATTCATTCCTCGTTAACTTAAGTGCCCATAACAATACAAAATGCTATCCTTTCACTTTTTCCAGCAATTTGAGTGAAAAATCTTCCATTTAGTGGAAAAGGTGACGCAAGGCAAACCGGTAACTCATAGAAGTATCGCATTGGAGGGTAATTGCAACAATCTTAATAAAATATAAATCTATAAATCAATATAAAATAAATACAAATCTTCTAACCTCTTGAACTAAAATTGGATACGACTCATTTCGATTGGAAACACAGTGCTCGGTTAAAAAAATTAAATTCCCATTAATATGTGTTGCCAACAATTTTTTTACCACACAATAAGAAAAAGGATGTAAATAACAAATACCTATTGTTTAATGAAATAATGTTTTTAGTAGGGCACAAATATATTTTCTGTAGAAGGCATCTTGTTGAATCTAATAGATTTGAATATTTTCTTGGTTGACGCATCAGTACTTCCATAATTTAAAAGCCTTGTATTTACAATACCAAATATTTCCATTTTTAATTATTCACACTATCTTTATAAATACTTATAGGACAGACCATGTACTGTTAATTACAATATCAAGGATACATAACAAGGATTAAAGAAGATTATGGTGAGAAACGTCATATTCCAGCAATTAAATATAACCTACGAATGAAGATATTTTTAAAAACTTGTAATTATATCAGAAAAAAAACAAATATAAAAAGAGTGGTTTGTAGTTATGGAATTTTCAAAGCCTGGTATTTTTAAGCAACATTATAGGCAAAGGTACATACTGCGTGATATTAGATGAAATTATTGTGTGAAAACCCGGAAAATATATTGTTCATTGAAGTTGCAAGCTCGCATTTGTTATGAAAATGTCACTGAAAATAATTTTTACGTTTATATGCGTTAGAGCATCCATTGAAAAATATTCCGGATGTTTCTTATTCACCCTGATTACATTCATTGGGAAACATTGATAAACTTGTGCATAGTACTAATATTTTTTATTTCTGATTCAATAGATTTTTCGCACGAATTACTGTTAGGGTGTTCCAACTCAGGTTTTATGGCGGAAGCTATGTTTTCTGGGATATAAGTTAGATTTTCCATTTAAATTCTCAAGCCATCACATCTAAATCACGATTGTTGTTGTGAAGAAAATTGAGACCAAATTATATTGATATTTTTGTTTTCTATAGGAAGCTTAGATCAAGGTGTAAAGACTAAACGATTTACGTAGTAATTATTTACCACAATATATCTTTTTAAAAGATATTTATAACAGTATTTACGAGCAGTTAACGGCCCTTTATACCCAGCTGCACCTGTCAATATTTTAGAGCTATGTATTTATACCGGTCTTCTAAATACATGACGAAACATAACGAAAATTCTTATTAACTCGACTCATTTTTCATATTAAATTCAACAAAAATATTTCTTTTTCGCTAAATTATCTAAAATAATACATTTATAAATGCAAAGTAATCTTTGGAATAGTAAGTATTGTTGACTAATCATTAGGCCAGAGATTTGGTAGAATGAGGTTTTACAAGGTATTTTGAGATATTGAACACAAATATTTATTTTTGTGACTAAGGTGAAGCGTTTGGCTCCCAATATTGTAGAAATTTTGTTTTTCAATCTTATCGCATATCGTTTCTCGATGCTGCAGGTATATATTGCCATTCATTCCTTTAGAAACATGCTATTGTCACGGTATTTAAGTAATGTAAGTCCTTACACGAATGTAACTAAGAATTGTGTGATACGTTTGCTTTTACTTCGCGAAGAGATTTTAGACTTTTACCGTGTAAAGCCTACTGGATTAAAAAAAGTCACATTAATGTTAAAAAATTAATTGTTTTCATTAATTTGAAATAGAATATTCTTTGTCATTATAAACTTACTGCATGTAGATATTTTACTACTGTCTGAAGCCAAAGAGCCACACAGAAAAGAACGGTACGGAAATTATCGAAATGAAGATGAAAATTAAGCAACTAACTCGACAGTAACTTTTTTAGACAAATATTATCGGAATGAAAAATGAAAAAAAATTGATCGCATTAATTTTTATTAATTGATTTTGAAAGTATGCAATTGGGTCGTAAACCTCGTTTTTTTCAACTGAAAATACAAGCTTTGGTAGAGAAAAAATATTATGCTTCTTTTTAGACCATGACTCTGGTTATTAGTGGCGAAAAGGTATATTTGCCTTTAGTTGCCTAAAAAAACCTAAGAAGATAAAATTTGCACTAATTTACGTGCAAAAATTGACTACCATAAGTGAAAAGAAGAAAGATTCGATATCTTACGAACTTCAAAAAACTTGGTAGAAAATTTACTGTTTGTCATTGCACACAAAATCATACTCTTTGAAAATATATCTTCTGCCAAAAGCGCTGCTTATTAACACTGGACCATTTGGGTATAGTTTTCTTCGTTGTCTTTCCGTACTTATATACCTTCATATTTTCTTATTTATAATAGCAGAACATTTTCGACCTTTGAGACCGTGAAAAATTATTGGCTAAAAAATGATATTTTTTTCAACCACAAAGGGGTAGCTAATATGGATAATTATCCATTTTGTAACGAATTTAAAAAAATGGAAAAAAACTCAATATGGGAATTTGAGATTTTCCAAAGCGTTACATATACCTACCCGAGTTTAAAATGCCTGCCCGGCGCGTGGCCAAGGAGTGACCGGCTCTCCCCTCTGTGATCTCTGAGGGAACAGGTGCCAAGCGACCGGGGTAGTTTGAATGCCGGCAGGTGCATTTCGCGTCTTTCATATAGGGGAGAGAAACCCTGACTGATACCCATGTGCATAGAGAACCCGCCTTGGTCTATTATTTGACCCACAAGTACCGACAACACGGCCTCCTGAAATCCTATTAGTAGAACACACTTACTTGTATTTTCGAAAAAAGCTTTATTAATTTCGTTTGCTTTAATACATCTATCACTTCTTTTTGTTGCTTCTTTGGAGATGAATGACTGCAAAAATTAACGGCTAAATTTTAGAACTTCATATTTGAAGCCCTATAGGAATTTAATGGCTTAGCTGGATCGAGATTCTGTCAGCGCGCATCAATGCTCTTGAGAGATGCGGGAGAAAAATATGGCTACCAGCTGTGTAAAATCACAATGTGTAGGACTCACACATATGCGTGCATGTCTGTCATCTGTATTTATGGAAACGCATCTACCATTCTAAAGCCCTAAGGGCTGCTTTCAAAAAGGAGAAAGGCTTCTACTCCAACGCAACGCTTCATATAGGTTTAGGAAAGTAAAAAATAAACTCTAAAGTATGCAATGGAAAATTAGAGGAAGAAGACAGATAATTGGAGCCTTCTCTAGAATGTATCAAACTCTCCCTCTTGTAGATAAAAATAAACATTAGCGGATATTTTCATTTTCGGAAACTTCTTGTTTTTAGTGTGGGGATAGCTATACATGTATTGATACTCGAAAGGTTAGCACAAAAGTGGATATATTAAAGATAAAAATTGAGAATTTAGTAATTTAGACAAAGTTGTGTGTGACAGATGTGGAACTGTTCCATTGTATTCATTATATTCTCAGAAGCGATGAGTAACCGTACTGTAGAATTGTAATAGGAAAATCAACCTATTACAGATAATAAATGAATCGGCAGAGGAAGTATATTCGTAACGAGCAGGAATTTACTCTATAAATATAGGAAATGCAGCAGAGAAATTATTAAAGGAAGATTTTTTAAGTACTTTTTTTATTAGTTTGTGAAATAAGATTAATAAGTTGAATTTCTTAAAAATAATTTCACGCATTATCTTTGGAAAGATTGATAGGATATATTGCGAAGAGAAAATAAAAATATGAACAAACATTATGATGACATTTGTCAATTCTGTAATGATATTTCATTAAATATCATTGGGACATAGCAGACAAAGACATAACGTTCAGTATACAGGTACGTTGTGCATTAAACTACCGGTGGGGAAATTAAATTTGTAAAAATTAAAAAAATAAAAATTAAAAACTTGGATAATATCTTGGAAAAATCACAGTCATAAGAAATTTAATGATATCTTCTCAATATTAAAATGCAGCTTGCCAGGTCCTGGTAAGTGGGGAGCAACTGTTGACCCTTTGTCCCGTAGCATGGATATGTTTCATGTGTATATTTCAAATACAATATTTCTTAGTTTAATGCTGAAAAACTTCAAATAAATTCATAAATTTAAGTTGAAAATGCTTGTTTAATCACCTGGCTGTAGTATGGTGTCAAGGCCCAATATTTTTAATGCAGTATGAGAATTTTTTAGCATTCATCATAAACATAAATCCTTTTGAATGATTTATTCTAGTTTCTTAAATATTTCTATTCACCAGTTCATACTTATTTGCAGCGTTTAGAAATGCTCAAGTTTTGTTATAAGATTTTTTTTATTCAGGGGTAGAGAAAAACAAAATTTTATAATTTTGACCTCCTGTACGTATCTTTCAAATATAATTTTCAATTGCAAGAAACTACCAATCGGATGAAATTTGCCGAGTCAGCGGGTGATAGGACTTGTCAAACGAAAACTTATTTAAAACAATGGGCGAACATCTAGAGCTCAACTTAGAGCTGCCTATTCCTTTTGGAATTTTTGATTTTCAAAATGTTGCTGTAATGCTCTAGCCGGCGATCCCTTCTCATCATCGACGGCCACCGGTGGACGACTGTAATAGTTTTTATATTTCTACTATGTATATTACTCTTGTAGCATGAATTAATGGAGAAAAAGAGTGCATTAAATTGAATGGAAAGACCTTCCCCTGTTAGAGAACACAAACACCGAAGAATCAAAAACAATATTAGAATCCTCTACCAATTACCAATTTCCATTACTTGATATCAATAGTTATCATGGAGGAAATCCTTAAAAAAGTGACAAATTCTATTAAAACTATTACTTTGGCGATGTTTAGCATGTAGTTACGGAAAAAAAATGCATAACGATGCTTAAATTGTCGTTAAATCTATGTCCTATAGAATATACACTGCGATATAAACACATTTATATTGCAAAATTTGTAAACTATAGCTTTGTTTGTAATACTGTTCGAATGTAGAAAACAAAAATTATTAGTACACTGCATTGCCTTCAATTCCTCAGTCATTGCAGTTAACAGGAGTGAGACTCTATCAAATTAATGACGGATTTATCACAATTATTTTACGTAAATGCAGATTGTTTTTACCGCGTATTTTCCTAGGGTACTTATATATTGAAATCAATATGCATACAATATGTTGGACTTTCTTACCTGTGAGCGAATAGGAGTAGTGAAAATGTTGTCCAGTCTTTATCTTTTCCATTAAATATCTATCAAATCAATTTCTATTAATACGCCGGGTGAAAAGGTGTCACATATGAACCGTAAAAAGGGAACGACACGTCATATCCTAGGAAGTGAAAGTTACAAGCGTAAAACCGAGAATAAAAGTAATTTTTAATGCGTGTTTACCATTTGAAAAAATCAACAATTCCTATAGGTACACTCAATTTTCAACGTGTCAATTAAAAGCCACTATTTCTTTTCTTTATTAGTCAACTAAAAACATATTAAATATTCAATAATGGCGCTACAAGCTCTTTTTTCTCCCGTAGTTTACCATTACTTTTTTTTCTAAAGCATATTTGAGTCCATGAGTAAAAATAAATAGTAGTTTAATAGTATGTCATAAAATAAACTAAGCCTTTCAATTTTCTTCGTTATCTCTATTCAAACTGTGCACGAAGGGTTTAATAGAATGTTTGTAACTGCCAATTGAAACCCCATATCCCCTTTTTTCGGATCAAATGGTGAAAATTTTTTGAAAATGAAATATACTTCTATATATGTTATGCTAATTCTATCATTGAAGCTGAACGCTGACAATTTTCTAGGAACATTTATTTTTAATCGTGATGTGACAATTTATTTCAAAGAGGTAGGATAAATCATAAATAAATGCTAACATAGGGGAGAACGCAATCATTTACTTTTAAATAACTTTTACCGCTAAAAATGCAGGTCCAAAAGTTAACGCTCAACTTGAACAATTTGATTTGTAGTACGAGTTATATTCAACAAAGTGAAATACATTACTAAGGATTTTTCTGCACATATACAACTCAACAGCAATCATTCGTTTTATGCATCAAATATTCATAGATTTTGGGAATTTTTAACAAAAAACATACACACCAGAGCGCTTGTTTAGAAGATTAGAGTTTAGTTTCTGTGTGAACACACAGAAGCGCTTGTTTAGAATGGCCTCTACCTAAGGAAGGTGAACGCTTAATCTGTGCCATTGTAATTTTTAATTCAGTTAGGACTCCCAAGTCGTTATTATAAGAATGGAGGGAAACGCTGATATGAAATGTTCACTTAATATAGTATGTAATAGGAACTTATCCGTAATCTTATAAATTTGGCATTAATTTCTCATGGTAGATTCATTTACTTCTATTAACTGTTTACTTTAAGGAGCTTTCTCCGTTAATAAGTAGTACGTCCGCACAGTCTCGTCCAAGTAGTACCTATCTAGATCCTTGATTCTATGCACAAAAATCTGTGGAAGGTGATAATAGAATTAAGGATTTTCTTTAGGATACATTACATTCAAACAATTTTGCACTTTTAAATGGCAATATTTCTTCCTTTTTAAAGCACTAAACCTAATGGAACGACGATTTGTAGAATGAGCTGTGTTTAGTAACGCTGCAGAGGAGTTTCCAGATATGCAAGAAAGTGTAATTCTTGCTGTCGGCGAGTGGCTAACAAAAGTGCCTTCACCCTCTCCCGGAGTATTGTTTGGGGTCGAGGGGGTAAGGGACACGGAATGAGTTGCGAATTCAATTTTGCCCACAAAAATCATCACCGCTTTTGTATCATGCTTATTTTTATTGATTGTATATTTGCACCTGTTTATCCTCAGCAACCACGTGCACTTTTAATTGTTTATCCTGTGCGCGAGGGAAAGTTTTTTCAACTCCAAAAAAAAGTCGTCAGTCTTTTTAATCGCGTTTTTTGCGCACGTGCACGTGATTTTTTCCTGCGTGCTTTGATTCCGATTTTTTTTTCTCATGCCTGCTACGCGCACGCGCTTGTTTATCTAGAGAAAGTCACGCGTCACATTGTTTGCTGAAACGGAAAGAGAAAGAGAGGAAACGAGTAAAAAATTCGAAAGAGTTGGAAAAATCGTGATTGCGAAAAAACAAGTTGTGAGGCCGCTCCTAAAAAGATCGGCTCACCGTGAATGTCATGTTTTTTGTAAATGATTCCGCTCTCGTATAAGTAAGTAGGCGTTTGAAAAAAAATCCGTTAAATACAGCTGCATTTTTAGAAATAGTGACGCTTTTGATGCATTTCATGTAATTCGAAGCGGGATTCATTTCGATTTTTAAAACGCTTTTCCGGAGACGTTTTTGAATTATTGATATTAAATAAAATCTCTGGCGGAAAATTTAGTACCGTAAATAAAGTGCGAAAAATTAACCATGCATTAGCTGTAAAAATACGAAGGAATTAAGGCATTTAAAATTTTTTTCCCAAAATACACGTCGGCGTTTCACTTTAAAGTTAATTGCCGGAAATATAAGAGTAATTAAAAAAGAGCACCCTATCATTAGCCGCGGTTGTCAATTTATACGTTAATTATGTATAAATAGGATCCAAGCACTATTAAGTTTATTTTTTCCAATTTTTCTAATAGATTCAAAGTTTTTTCGGAGCAATAGACGTCTGCCAAAAACATCGGTGAACTGTAAAATTAAGGGTGAACATAGCACTAATTTGAAGTTCATATTTGTTTGATAATCCAATAAAAAACTTAAAATTGCATTTTTATATTTTAATGATTCCTACATTTTCATAACTATTTTCATTGTATAATAACTATGATAAACCTTTGGTGTGTATGACAGAGAAAAAAATTCGAGCTAACCCAAATAGTGTTAGTTAAAATAGTGTTTGGACTATTATGAGTTTTAAATCGGAGAATTATAGTTTATATTAAGTCTAATATGAGATAATGCAGATTTTCTTTTGTATAATACATATCTTGGAATCTTTTTGTAATAACATTAATATATTAAAGTACATGTGGTTAAAATTCAGTTATTGTTGATTCAGTTATGATTTGAATCAGTTATAACGAGGAATTTTCACATGATGAAGTACAAAAAAAGTAGAATTTATATTCATTTACATATTCTTTAGTTTCACAACTTTTTTTACCAATAGTTTCGAAAAAAACTTCAAACATACCTATATAGTTCGAAAAATATTATAAATGTGAATTTTTTAAAACACTATTATCCAAATTCTTTATCATTTAATCGTGAGTTTTGTTACCATGTGGCATATTTCTTATGTATGCGTCGGATAACGTAAATGGGTGGGTTTGCTCCTACCCCGATTTGTACTAAAATTAGGTTATTCTTTTACCAACATTTGAATGACTCTTATTTTTGAAAATATATTTTCCTTACAGATTTAATATATAGTTATTAAATTCTAAGATGGGATAACTGCATCAAATAATGGGAATTTTTATTTAAATGTAAATATTTAACAAATTTATCTCTCATAAAATAAGTTGGCATATCATTTTGTCTCCATATTTACGGGTTTCAGGTTATTTTCTTGTTGTTTCTTCAAACTCTACAAAAGAGCAAAATAATTCTCTAAAACTTTGGCGTTTCCTCGTTTACAAAAATGCATTTGTATTTCAATCATTTTCTTACTGCTACAGAATGTGTCTTTGTATCAGTCGTATATGATAATCCAGAAATAGAAATATAATGCTTTAACATTAAGGAAAAATGAAAATTGCTGTTATTTCTCGAGCTTTTTTTGCAAGTGAAATCAAGTGTACTAACGAACTTCAAAGACCTACCCTTTGCTGGTTAAACCCAAGCTTACAATTTTAGGCTATGCCAAGGTAGAGGTTAATAGTAAGTCAAAAATTTGTGTGCATTTCCTTCTGATTGGTAACGTTTATAGAAGAACATCATAAAATCTGTTGTCACAATGTCAATTATGAAATCTTTTATTCGATGTCCGTATGAAGAATACCATTTCCATTTGAAACAGATTAAACTTTTGTTTCTTCCAGGTTGATATCCATTTCTTATGCTGCAAATGTTTTTAATAATCTTGAGCTAAATGATGATACCTGTATGTGCATTATTAGTTGGCACATGCAAAATGTGTGTATTATTTCAGTGCAAAGTAATGGTGTCCAATTCACTATTAGTAATGTACCTTCTGCGATGGGTGGGGACATTGGATTTTGGGAATTTTATCTGTATGCGTTTTAACAATATCAGATTTACATTTAGAAGATTTATGATACATATCCATCTCAGAGTACGCATATTCTACTTACATTTAGGTAATTAATGAAATAAGACCTAAATAAAGACTTGAAATTAATGAGCCTAAATCTGTGAACAAAGGTATAAGTCTTAATACAATGCTAATCTAGATTAAGAAATGCGATGGGCCTAGAACGAGCACGGCGGGCCATTCAAAGCTCAGTTTTCTCTAAAAAAAATGATAAAGCGGATAATACTATATTTTAAAATACCATAGTTACGACAGAATTTGTCAGATCTCGAGCAATTCCGTTAAAAAATTAAAAATCCATAATATTCTCCATTTCCAAGTCAAATTGTCTGCAGGCACTATATTTCATAATGTTTAAAACACAGCTGAAAATTGTATCTTGGGATTTTCAAGGTTTCTTATCATAATATGTAACAGCCAATGAAACATGCAAAAGGTCAATTAATTTCCATTTCTTAAAATTATCATGTCAAAAGACATAATGAATGAAATCCTTATAATTATTTTATAATTAACGTAGCTACTTTGTTGTTCATGAAACTCATGTGTGAAAGTATTTTAAAAAAGATAATTTACTACATAGTAGTTCCATAATATTACATCTCTTGATTTGAGATAATTTTTTTAGGATGTATCAAGTTATTTATTTTAATTAAATTTCATTTTATTTATAAACTAATTTCTATGCCTAAAATCAAAGAACATTTTTAGTTTTTAAAGGTGGAATAATCTCTAACTGCTATTGTGTTACCCTTGACAGTAGTGGTCACTAACCTTGTTATTACAAATTCCGAAAAGATGGATTGGCACTCCTCAGTGAAAATGTAGAATGCGAAAAATAGTTTCTTTTAGATGGTAGTATTTTGGGTTGGATTTCAATTATTGCATGTTTACAGCCACTGTAAGGGAAAATAAATATTATATAAATATACACATGCGATATTTGCATTAAGATGTACAAAATAGTGTACACATTAACATAAATGAATATGTTGAACACTTGAAATCATCTTTTGTGCCGTTTGTCAAACGTCATGAAAAAAGGGTTATAGGAATCATACTGATCAAACTATGTTTATTGGAATTTCATTTGTACTGAATTTAGAATAGTGGATGAACACAAATTCCCAAAGTGGCATTGTTTGATTTAAAAGAATCTAAGGTTACAAAGATCTAGTTTCTTGAGGTTTTACTTTATTGGCAAATTATTTCGAATTGAACATCAAATTAATAGTTCAGGGCAGCATGTGAAGCTAAAACCCAAATTTAGGCCAACTCTAAGGATATATTTGAAATGCCCGGCACATTTAAGAAGATGAAATTCGATGTGTCGCTCCTCAAAAATAGAATGTTATTGGGGTACTAAAAAATTAATGTTTGCACGTATTTCACACACTTATTGGATATATTGTTAATACTCTGTGTCATTATTATTAAAATGTTTTGGCGATTATATTGCTTTGTTGGAACACATCCTTGGAAGTAATGTGTTATTATCAAGGTGCGTCAGCTCTTTGAGAATTGCATTGGATCTTATTAATTTAATTAAAATTGTTGTATCAAAATGTTATAAATAATACCAAATAGCTTTATTTGGAATGATAAAATAATTTGTTTTTACTTTATATATTTTATTAACCCTATTATAGTCATCAGGATAGAATAGATGATTCGAGAGAAATTTAGTAAATGCCTCTAAAAATTCTGAAAGACGTTCACAAGAGTCATCATTATCTGAAAATTGAATTCACTTCTAGAAAAATTGTAATACGCTCTTTGCGTTTCCTTCGAAACCACAAGGATTGTAAAACATATGTTGTTAACTCTTACGCTGTGTGTATAACTGCTCAATTCAAAACCAAAATGAAACGGCATGCTGGCATATTTTAGATCTAACTATTGCGGATATCGGATGAATGAGAATGTTGGGCATTGATTCGTCAGCGGATAAGATAATATCCATTAAGACCAATGGTTTTCCTCATATCTTTCCTTGGAGAAAGTAATGTAACGGAATTTGCATGACTTAAAATAAGAATTAAGAAAGTGGGGGAGTGAACCAAGTGAATTCGTAAATATATAAGTATACCCAGTCAGCCTTTTCAGTAAATACAGTACAATGCTGAAGTAACCACAGAGTGACATATTTAGGAAAACGAATCCCATAGAAGATATAAAAGGTAAAGAATTTCTGATATAAGTCAAAGCATAATGTTTGAAGAGATAAATCTTCTCATGTAAATCAATTTCGTGTTTTCAAAAGAATATTTTATACAAGGAAAGCCGTATGGTATTGATGATAAAAGATGGACATTTGCCAAGCTACTGGATGTACTTGTAAGAGATAATAGGTAGCTTTTGTGTAGTGAATTAAGTGGACATAATTGTTTTAAATTCATTGCAAAATTTTATGAACTATTGTAAAATAATTCATTATAAATTATTTTAATTGTGTAATTACGAGGTTGGTCACAAGTACCCGAACCAACAAATAAACACAAATATTTTAGAAAAAATATATTTTTTTTAAACATAATTTTCTTTCAGCTCCATACACATATCCCAGGGACGTTCAATAAGATCGATGTCCTTTTCACAAAAAGAACTTTAAAAAGTCTTTCTCCTCAAAATAGCCATTGCCTGCCGACATCACTTCTTCACCGTTGGAAAATCTTTGGCCACCGAGGCATATTTTCAAGTTTGCGAACAGAAAATAATCCGAGGGGGCTAACTCTGGTAAATAGGGTCCTTGGGGTGGCAATTAAAAGTTGAATTCATGAATTTTGGCCACTGTAATAAGGGATTTTTGAGCATCCATTGCCTTAATGAAAAAAAACACTTTCGTATTAGCCAAATACGGCCGCTTTTACTTGATTTCTTCGCTAAAACGTTGCAATAAGTTCTGATAATACTCACGGTTGATAGATAGACCCACGCGGATCCCAAAAAACCACCTGACCTCCAGACGCCAAGACTTTTCCTGTAAATGAAACGGTCTTCGCCTTCTTTGGAGCCGCTTCTCTCTTTTTGAATCCATTGTGTTCATTATTCTTTTGTCTTGGGTTTGAGATAATGGACCCATGGTTATGAAACGGCGCAAGAAATTCTGTTTTTGTCGTTGTGAAACTTTGCTAAAGACTCAATTGAATCATCATCACGACACTGATTTTACTCTAGTGTGCGCAGACGCGGCACACATCTTGCTCACAGCTTTCTCATGTCCAAATTTTGTGTTATTATGCGATGTACTGCTCTTTGTGCAATACCTACTATGTCTGCCAAGTCGAGCACTTTCAGTTAACGATCATTCAGTATCGTTTTGTGGATTTCCCTCACCGTTTCTTAAGTCTTCACCTAATTTGGTCGACCAATGCGACGCTCGTCTTGATAGGTCGTATTGCCTCGTTTAAACTATGCTACCCAATATTTTTCTGTTGTAAACGAAGGACCCCCACTTAGAATACAATTCAGTTCAGCTTGTATATTGGTTGGACAGAGGCCTTTCAAATAAAAGTGTTGTATCACCTAACGATAACCAATTTTCTCCATTTTCACAAATTCACTGAAAACGTTGAATATCAATGGCTATCAAACACATATCAAACGACGGAGCGACTTCAAACTTGAAAGATATGCCTTATAGATTGCATAATTTTTAATACAGCATTATTTTTCAAACAACTACTGCCATCTCTAGATCAGACCTGTTATTTTTGGGACCACTATCGTCGGATACTGTTAGAGGGCTCTTAAAATTCTATACAGTGGCTAGTTGAGTAGTCCACTAAAAACCTACATTTTCCGCCCATAATCATTGTAAGAGTATGTCATCTTAAAGGCTGGTATACTGCAGTGCTCAATTCTTCTCCAATCATTGTTAATTTTCTAACAACCTGATATATTCTCTGTTTTATGTCCTCTTCTATTTAGTCCTATTTATCTGTTTCTCGGTCTTCCTCGGGGTATATTCCTTCAATTTTGCTTCTATTACGCTTTTAATGAATGCATTCTGCTTAATTGTGGGTTCAATGCATTTTTTTTCGAAGTAGAGATTTCCAATTAGTCCTTCCCTCTTCATTCTTCTTTCTTTAGCTTCTTCCATCCGAGCACTACTGCTGTTTAAGTAAATGAAGTATTCCACCTGCCCTAGTTTAAATACCTAGATGTAGTATCCACCTTCAAATTCTCTATTTTGCCACTAAGGATGTTTGTTTTTTCCTTATAGATGCTCCTAATTATTATAGAAGTACTTAGGAAGCCCATAGTTCGTGAGTATCGTAAAGGAACATTCTCTTGTTAGATCTGCATTTCTTGGAAATAGAGAAAATCTAGTCCCATATCCAGTTTTTTTTTGGAAGTTGCAGCAGTTATAATACCTAATGACATGTATTGTAGTGCCATCATTGTTATAAAGATGTACCTCGTTTTGTGTGTGTAAAGCTTGCGTAGAATTCGATCCGTAGAAAGGTAATCATGTTCACATTACTGCATCATAAGGATTTAGTTTTAATTAATTTAGAAATTAAATTTTCACTTTAAAAGGTACATTACACTTCTATTCAGTTTTAAATTAAGTACCCAGAGTTTGCTTTGACACTCTTTTTTATGAACATGTTTTTTTATACCATGAGAGGCATGGTCGCTCAAATTAAGTAAGAATTTAAATTTGGCGTAACGTTAGGAAAAGTAAATCTTTTTAAGAAAGAAAAATTTTATACTTAAATATTAGGACCGTCATTCAAGAAATACGCGACAAAGTTTAAGGATAAGAGTTATTTAGTCATTGAACATCACTTATTTACTCAAGTAGGGTGGTATATAAAAATCACCATCCTGTAAAACAGCTCACTTGTGTATGGCTTACACATTGTATCATCCCCTTGTAGTAATGCCACAATGTGGTGGAAAAGCAAGTGCGTGTCGATGGCTCTTACAGCTGTACTGGCGGGAGCGATGATGAATTTCTCTAGCAGGTTCACCCATGGCCGATTAGTCGTAAGGTAAGACCCAGACGAAAAAGCAGTCTCGTCTTCAATGAGGTGGCTTTAAAGGCGTCCGACTCCAGCCGTGCACCCATTTAATGCATTGTGTCATGTTAAAGAAAGTACTATTGGGAGAGGTGTATGAAAAACACCTATATCATTATCCCTCAAATTAAGATGGAATCAAAATGAGCCCTGGAACCTTCGAGATTTGTCAAAGTCAAATTCGCACGAAATCCTTTTATGCAAAATCTACTGTAGCAGCAAAATAATGGCACGGCAGAGGATATAAGCAATTAGGACAGGGAATTTTAATGTTAGAATTATGTCAAGAACAGGGAAATTTCAAAATATTAAACACAAGCTACTGAGAGAAGAAATATAAACACGCGTTTTTAAGGGTTGTACAAGGGGAAATTCATGATTAACAACGATTATTGGACCGATTTTTATACAGTAATATTGGCAGAGATGAGAACAAGGCTAGGCTGTATGATTAATTGAATAAATAAAAGCTAGGAAGAAGTGTAACGAACTTCAGAGCGGTAGAAGGGAGAGATGAATGATAGAGTATAACAAATAGGTGTTAGTGTTTAGCTGAAGAATATTGTCTATATTTATGTCTATAAGCTTACCAATCACCATATGCAGAAAGACATATGCAGGATTTACGATTATTGAGTGTGAATAATTGCGGGTGTCCGTGATAGGAGGTATTTCATGGTTATGGGGATTAAAACGTGGCGATAGACAAGGGGAAAGAAGGTACTGAATAGGTGGAATACGGTTAAAGAGCAAGGGCGACGAGGAAAGAACGTAGTAATGTTTTGCATGAGACAAGTTTACATCAAAACGTACATTTCGTTTTAGCTTCAAAATAGGTGTAGGTAAACATGAAATATTATTGGGAATTCATGTATATACCAAATATGTGTAATACCAAATTTTAGAGAATACTACTAGACTAGTCTAGTAGTTACTAGCTAGACGATAACTAGGGTTACCAAAAATCTCATACGAAATGAAAGACAGTTCGATAGAAAAAGGATAATAAACCATGTGCTACGAGCGACATTATTAAAAAGTTATGTAAGAGAAGGAAGTGGAAGAAAGTACGGGGGGTTTAACAATATACCAAGGTGGGAAACTAATATGGTAAAATACGCCTGTTTGTACATTTTTTGCGATGATAAAGGAAATTTTTTAGGGTACAAGTGGAATGATTACTGTGGAAGAGAGCACCATTAAGTTAATGGGTGTGAATCAAATGAATAAAAGGTAGTCCTCATAGCATCTGTTCCACACTCAGATAACTGCGAAATCTTCTGAAAAAAGTGCTTGGCATGTGACAATAATTTCATGAATCGATGATGGATATACTTTTTATAATGAGAATAATTGAGGAAATAAACACAATAATAGTGGAGAAATAGGCATGGTAGACGATATATTAGAGAAAATAGTTGCAGGTATTTCTATAGACACATATTGATGAAAATTGAAGATTTGAAAGGTAACGGTGGGGAAAGGGCGAAATTAAGGGGGATTTAGAGTAAAGTTTGGGAACACGGAACAAACGCACGAGAAAGCAATAGAAACCTTCATGAAACAGGACTCAATCTAAAGAAACACTTGCTTTTAGAGCATAATAGTCATAGGTGCGTATAAATATATGTATATACATAATTTTCTGTAGTCAAAAAGCAATATTAGTTAATCTACCTGTATATTGCGTTTTGGCAGAGATTTTGGAACAGAGTGATTAATCAGTACATTTTCCTGGAAGTGGGTGCGGACTCAGACAATAATACATAGAGCAATAAAAATGGTTAGCGTCAAACTCAAAAGGATAAAGCAGTTCATGTTGTTAAGAAAATGTCATGAGGAAAAATTAGCCAGGGCGATAAGAAAAATGTACTATTATCCTGTTAAGAAAACCATGACTGAGACAGAGGAGCTGGGTATTAAAACAAGGAACATAAAGCGTATGAACAAGAAATAGAGGATGGACAAGGAAACGCTATATTGCCGATGAGAATTTTGCACAAAAAGTCAGGAGGAAAAATATATGAAAATAGAGGTAAGTGGAAGAAAGAGTACACATCGGAAGAATATAGGGAAGTGGGATAATGATAATAATAAATTTCGATTGATATCATATATCCTTCGTTGTTTATATGTATAAATAAATCAACAATCATGAAAACAAAGAGCGTATATAATTTTGCATTAATAATTGGAAAATTAGGTAAAACAGCAATCAATTAAAATAAATGCTACATCCAATACTATCACATGTAAAGAACAATGAAATGAAATACGACAGGAGAGCATGACATTCCGCCAGAAGCACTTGAGGACATAGGAGTACGTGGGAGTGTTTTTATATATTCAATCTTAAAGTTTAAGTGTAAGAATTTTTCCGAAGGATTTAACCTTATCAGGTGCCTTCTGATCGGTTTACCATTTCAAAAAAAGAAAATTGCCGCCATTTTCGATGGCTGAAAACAAATTTGTTTCAACATGCAGGTAAAGTGCTGCTCAGGATCATCAATAAGAGGATTGAAAAGTTGACACTTTACTACATAAGCGATGGTCAGTATGGTTTCAAAAACCGGACAGACATATCTAATTCCATTTAAATAATGTAATCAATAATAGAAAGATACATAAAATAAAGTCATTACATATACAGGCGTTTGTATGCGTGTATTTAGTATTTTTGAGAAAGCGTTATACTACAAAAACTGATTGTATGAATGAATGTGTTGCAGGAGTAGGTGGAAAGGATAGCTGACTTATCTTCAACTTGTGAATGTCTCACTTATACGCTGTTCAGTTGCTAGAGAATCTTGATGTGCATATTAAGAAGGTGGATAGGCGCGGGGTGCATTTCACAAGTCCAAATTTTCAGAAATGTCCAACTTCATCTGTCTTTCGACGTGCTTGAGGAGATGTGGTAAAAGAGGAGTGGAAACCTCTGACAATATTAATGAAATTTGGCGGAGATTTAATATAATCAGTTAGGTTTTCCCATACTAAAGCGTTAGTTATCCAGTCTGTCATAGGGCTCCAAGTATTGTTGGTTACATTAGAAAGTCATTTTTATGGGGATAGGACGAAAAAGCATTAAAAATATATAATGTTGCCGTTTTCGAAAAAGAGGAAAAGTGATTTAAATACTAAATAATTAATAAAATAGGGCAGGTGGAATAGTTGACATATCACGGAGGTGATTGCGTTAGAAAAGGTCGAAGTATTTTTGACATAAGAAGAAGAATCGCATTAGGAAGTGAAGCTTTCACAAGGAAATGGGTGTAGATTGATAACAGGGATATTCAGTAAGGTCGTTAGGAAAAGACCAGTCAAAGCTTTAATATTAAGCGTGTTTTTTTGTGTCTCTGAAATATGGTCATTGAAGTCAGAGTTAATTGAAGATTAGAAACTCTTAAATTGTGGGTTTGGAGATGGATGGAAAAGGCCAAATTGACAAAAAGTAAAACAAAAGAGGAGGTGCAAGGTTTGGTGCGGGAGAGCAGGGAGTAATGCATAGGAAGCGGAAGATACTGATGCCTGGGATGCTGTAACTGGGCTTTTAAGATAACTATAGCAGACAGAACTTTAGGCAAGCAAGAAAGGGCGAGGAATAGGATATTAATGTTGAGCGGAATGAAGTTATTAGGAATGAAAGGATTGAAAAGTAATTTCGTGATTGAAGAAGAGTATACAGTATGCAAAAAGCCTAGTTTTACATTTGGTGAGGTTTAGAAATGTACTCATACAGAGTTTCATGAATAATGCTAACCCAAAATCTGCCTTTTTGCACGGTTTGAAATCAATTATGTTTATATACCTGTCCCAAAGGAAGTTAGACCAAAAGACGGACCCTGTTAGACAGGAAGACGGCAAGTGGTATCTGGCTGGGTTCTGAGGAAAGGCTGGAAGCGGGCAGATTTGTCTCCCAGTCATTGGAGTGCGGATCGTTTGTTTGCGAAACCTCAATCATGTGACCTTGTTACTCCCCGCCATGAAGCAGTTTTTAGAACAGAGATATGGCATAAAATTTTGCGTGAAACTGGGTAAAACTGGAAAAGATACTCATGACATGCCCAAAACTGTTTACGGTGAAAAAATATACGGGAAGATCTACATCTACATCCACTAAGTACCCCGTAAGCGGCCGCAAGGGCGTGTGGTTGGGTTTGTTAGGTTACCATTCAAAATTAGGAATAAAATTGCATGCCAAACCTACAAATTCATGCTAAACTACACAAATAAAATCGTATATATTCATGCAAAAGCCCCTATAACTTACACTTATGCAAAAACATGTATTATTGACTAACGTGCACATGTGCCTACGAATATACTGAAAGTTTAGCCTTACCCTATCTTGCAAATAAAATGTCATGAATATTTCAATAGTGGTTTTGATTTTTTTACTATTATGATTCCTGATCGGGTGTTTTTGAGTGGGAAAAGTTGGTTTGGGTGGGTAGAGAAGATTTTGAAAATGCCGAACGTTCAGGAACCACTTCGATCTCCAAAATTGACGAAAATCTTGCAGGAGTGACAAAAACAGGAATCGCAGATTAGGTATTTGTATGTTTTTGATGAACTTGGCATGCCTTTATGTGATATGCATCGAGTTGTGACAAACAATATAGCCATGAGAAAGGTGTTTTCGAAGTTGGTGCTGGTAGTCCTCTCGGTCGAACAAAAGATAACTCGCAGACGAATATACCAAGAGCTTCTCGACCATGTGAGTGAGGTTAAAATTCTTAGACAGTGCACAGAGTTTATCCTCTTCCTCCGCCTCAAATCCTTGCTGAATGGACCTCACCACAGCTCGCTGGAGGTGTTACAACATTCATAGGGAGCTGATCTCCATTCTCGGTGCCACCTTCCTGAAAGTTTACGAGTCGTGAAAAACCCACTGGCAGCTGTGTGTGGTCGCAAAGGGTGCTACTTGAAAACTTCGAGTGAATTGATCAACATTCTGGCAATAATATTTTTTATTGACCGATTCATATTAAGTTTGGGACAGAAATTTTATATATATAATAAAACAGATAACACGTAACAGGATACTGACCTCTCATCAGGTCGGACTCTGAACTGGAGGAGGCCAAAAGCTTAAACGTTGTGTCCATTAACGTGTTATGAACTATATCCCTAAGTTCCCTTATATCGTACCAATATTATATATATATATATATAGATTTATATAATATTATATATATAAGCTTTCGGCCTACTCCGAGACCTTCTTCAGGTCAGACTGAGAGGTTTTGAGGGAAGAGTGCCTGGGGAGGGGAGGGGGGGCGGAAGGATTAGGGACTGTTGGGAAAGAAATTAAAGATGGCGGTTAAGGGTGGGAATTTTACAGGATCGGAAATATAGGATGTATGCGGTTTCGCGAGTTCTCATATTAAGGTGTAGGCTCATAATAAAGGGGTAGGAAGAAGCGTAGTCAAGATAGAGCAAGCAACTGATAGAATGTTATTCGTAGAGATTAAAGCAGAGCCGACGAACTTGGTCATTGTTTAGGTATACATGCCACCGAGCAACCACAAGGAGGAAGAAGTCGATAGGATGTACGATGATTTAGAGGATATAATCGCGAGTGTTCCTGCAGGGAAACATTTGATAGTGATGGGGGATTGGAATGCGACGGTAGGCGAAGGATGAGATGGGGGTGAGGTGGGGGACTATGGGTTAGGCAAGAGGAATGAACGCGGGGAGAAAGCAATTGAATTCTGCAGGAGACAGGGGTTAGTCATCACCAACACATGGTTTAGACACCACAAAAGGCGTAGGTATACATGGAAAATACCAGGTGACTCTAAAAGGTATCAGTTAGATTATATTATGGTTAGGCACAGGTTAGGAACAGTGTGATAAATTAGCACAGTTTCCCAGGAGCGGTTGCGGACTCTGACCACAAATTAGTTGTTATGAAATGTAACGTTCGTTTCAAGAAGATAAGGCAAGGTTGGCGGGTTAGAAAATGGAATTTAGAAGCATTAAATGGATTAACGAGGAAGGAGTAACGGAGAAGGAGGCTGTAGAGAAAATAATGGATGACGCTAAAGAACTGAGTACTATCGAAGAAAAATGGGAATGTATCAAGGAAGGGATATTGGAAGCCGCTAAAGACACTTTAGGAACCGTTAACGGGAAAAGGATAAGGAAACCATGGGTAACTGATGAAATGATTGCAAAGATAGATGAGGGGAGAAGATGGAAAAATGTAAACAAAGAGTTAGGCAAAATGAAGTACAAAGAGTTAAACAATAAATTGAGAAGGGCCACAAATAAAGCCAAAGAAGAATGGTGGAAAACGCAATGCGAGGATATGGAAAATTTACAGAAGAAGGGTGAAATTGGTGCTTTGTACAGCAAGGTTAAGTTATTATCGGGAAGTAAGAAGGCAAGATATGTGCTAACAGTGAAAGATAAGTGGGGTAAGATAATAGTTGAACCAGGATAAATGCAAGAGAGATGGAAGGAATATATAGAAACACTGTGTGGTAAAGAATTTAGGCCGACAAGTATAGACATAGAAAAGGAACATGACGTAGAAGAAGATAGCTTAGGTCCAGGCATACTCGACGATGAAATAGAAAAGGCAATAAAGGAGATGAAAGCAAATAAGGCTGTGGGGGTGGGAACATTCCTGTAGAAATGTTGAAATGGTTAGGAAAAGGTGGGAAGAAGGCCATATTTGGACTGATTCGTAATATCTATGAGGAAGGAATCTGGCCGGAAGATTTTGTGAGATCGGTGTTAGTTCCTATTCCAAAAAAGGCAAAGGCTACGTCAAGTGAGGATTACAGAACAATAAGTTTGATATCCTACGCAGCTAAAGTTATTCTCAGGATCAGTAACAAAAGGATAGAGAGTAAGGCAAATGATTACTTAGGAGATGATCAGTTTGGGTTTATGAAAGGAAGAGGTACGCGTGATGCCATTGCTGTAATGAGATCACTAATCGAGAGGAATATAGAATAAAATCAGGACGTTTTTGCCTGTTTTGTAGATTTCGAAAAAGCGTTTGATAGAGTGAATTTGGAAAAATTAATGCGTGTATTGCAGAAAACAGGAATGGATTGGAGGGACAGGAGACTGATCCGCAACCTGTACATATCTCAGACTGTTCAGGTGCGAGTGGGGAACGGAGGGTCCGGATGGGCAGTGTTAGGAAGAGGTGTAAGGCAGGGTTGCCCATTGTCACCGGTACTGTTCAACGTATATGTAGAGGAAATGATTTAAGAGGCATGGGAAGATCTGGAGGTAGGAATAAAAGTCGGAGGGTAATTCGTAAAATCGGTTAGGTTTGCTGATGACCAAGCATTAGTTGCTCAGTCAGCCAAGGGGTTGCAAGCATTGTTGAGTGAATTGGAGGTTCAGTGCGATAAATATGGGATGAGAATCAATATTAATAAAACAAAGATTATGCGATTTTCCCGAAAGAAAAAGGCTAAGCTAAATATTAAAATAGGCGGGGAAAAAATAGAGCAGGTAGAACAGTTTACATATCTCGGAAGTGTTTTGGACCAATACGGTCAGGGGGGTAGGGACATAAGGAGAAGAATTGCACTAGGCAAGGAGGCTTTCTCAAGGAGGAGGGAGTTGATGACGGGGACGTTGAGTAGAGATGTTAAGACAAGACTCGTAAAAAACTCTGATATGGAGCGTAGCTATGTATTGAGCGGAAACGTGGTCACTGAAGCAGGAGGATAGACGTAGATTGGAGGCTTTTGAAATGTGGGTGTGGAGGAGAATGGAGAAGGTGGAATGGACCGAAAGGAAAACAAATGAGGAAGTACTGGAGATGGTGGGTGAGGAGAGGGGTTCGTTGAGAGAAATCCTATGGAGGCAGGAAAAATGGATGAAAGGCGTATTGAGCGGTATTGGAATGTTGAAGAAGGTAATAGAAGGGAGAATGTTGGGCAAGCGAGGAAAGGGCAGGAACAGGATAGGGATGTTGGATGGGATGAAGGGTGGAAAGAAGTACACAGAGATGAAAAGGGACCTGATGTAGTTTAGGTTGCTGGATTGTGTTTTGTTAGAAGTCACAAAATATTTATTTGATAATTGTGTCCATCCAAAAACCTACCTTAACCGGTAGATTACCTAATAATAATAATAAGTCGATAATAAGGAGGATTAGTACTTAGTGCATGGTGTTATCTATTAAAATAGAACTAATATGTATATATTTAGTCTATTTTAAATAAAGACTAAATAATATCGGATTATTAACTATGAAATAACTTGATTTGTTTGGAAGAAGTTAACAAGAAACTGATGTCCGTACTTTCCTTTTCAATCAAAACTATCAAATGATGGTTTTTTTTCGTGAAAATTAATATTTTAGGGCTGCAAACAAATTATGACATGTTACTTCTTCCTGGTAGCACTAAACTGACTTCTATTTTTTTAAAGCCTTCTTTAAGCCTAAAAACTGCATGGTTTTTTTCACATAATTAAACTTAGGGTACGTAACACTTTTTGCTGATAATTAAGAATGAAATTCCTTTTGATTGGATGAAAGCAGAATGAAAAGTTGTTTTATATTTCGAGAAAACCGTATAATTGATTGCGGATTCCAAACGTTCATGAAAATGATCCAATTCCTTCGATTTTTTATGTATAGCGAGTTTAATCTTGTATAAATGGGTGCGTAGCATTACCAAATTAAAATATTCTACTTCATAATTATAGAAAATTCACTAAATTATGGAACTTAACACATTTACACCATTAAACATGATAGGTGGAATTATTCTATTAAATTAATACCAAGAGCATACAGGATAAACTGAACTGAACTGACAGAATTTCGCTGTTCTTATTCTCTGCGGACAGTGCCATTTGGAGTAGCTATTATACCATTTAGCAGTAAATCTTTCGATTTTCTTACAGAAAGAAAGTCAGTTATTAATAATTCTGTGCAAATTTAAATCGTCCTGATTTGATGTTAGATGTTTTATAATTATTTGCTGAAGAACTGGGGATCTATTTTTCAGGCGGATTCATACGTTTTAGGAAATAATTCTGTTCAGAAATGTGTAAAAAAATTATAATGTAAAAATTATATTATCATTATTATCGACGAGGGTGATAAATTCAATGTTCATTTATTCAAAACCTATTTTGGTAAATGTATTTTATTAATTTTTACGATAATTTCTTATGAATGTTGCTTAAAAGACACAAATGTATACACGTAAATTTATGGACAATTCTTAAGTTATAAATCCTTTATTCCAAAAACTGTTTAATATATTTGTTAATAATGTTATACTTTTAAAAATTCGTCATTTTTCAATGTGATTTATTTTAAAAATATATAAATAAATAAATATATACACTGGTTTTTCCATCGCTTTGTAGACCAATAATTCCAAATAATGTATATCAAATTCTATTTTCTTGAAAATTTCAACTAATTTAAGGAAGCACATTTCATTCTGAAACATGTTTCATCAACTCTTTGGAAATACGAATTTTGATGTATTGAAATTATTAGAAATGCTTGTAAAGTTTCAACGATACGTTTCAATTATAATGTAACAAAATATTAATGCCAATGCAACTTTTTAATGAGTCACGTTTTAACTACTATTCACAAAAGTAGAAATCTTTCGGGAAACCTATCTGATTATTCATTTTCAAAAAAACTAGTGTACAGGTCTAATGATCATCCTCAGCAGTCTTTCAGTCCTAAGATTGGATGACTGCAGATCTCCATTCTTTCCTATTTTGTGTTAATTCTCCTCCACTCTGATAGTTTCCTTGTTTTTCATTCTACTTAATTTTCCGTATGCACTTGATTTTTTACCTTCCTCGAGGGAAATTTCCTTCCTTCATATTTTGCCTTCTATTATGCTTCTAACTAATCCATTGTGCGGATCTAACGCCCTTAAAATTACAACAGAATGTTAAGCATTTTGTGCAAGAATCGTTGTTATTGCATTAGTTTTTCATTTTTAGAAAATTAAACCTTAATGGTTTCTCTGTATGATAATATATGTATTAGAGAAATAAGATCATGAATTAGAAGAAATAAATGCCAACGTCGAGAAAATGAAACTTTTGACAATGATGAAGATTTAAATTCAGCGGCAAGTGACAGGAAAGATAGGCGAGGTGATGTGGTCAAGGTATCAGAAGCACGGACTGGCCGAAGTAAGAAGGCAATAATGTTCTGCCGGAGAAATTATTTAATCACAAAAGCCTTGATATCAAGAGCAAGAAAACAGTTGGCATGGGTGGAAATAACTGGGCACTGCATCATGGTTAGGCATATTTTAGGAATTACGCAATAAGGCAACCTCTCTGATAGCTTTGGCAGAAAATAATACAAATTTGTATCTCAATTTATTTCACCGAAGCTTTCTCAAGGAGTAGAAAATGGATGACAGGAACATTAAGTAAGAACATTAAGAAAATACCTCTTTATTACACCTCGAGCTTTGGCCCCAAACTAGGCGCAGATTGGAGGCTTTTGTAATATTGGTGCCGTGGAGGATAGAAGAGCTGAAAGAGACGGAAAGAAAAACAAGGTACTAGGTTTGGCGGGGGGGGGAGGGGAGGGGGTCAAAGAGCATTTTTGGGTAAATTGCAAAGAAGTGGGGAAAGTTGAATGCAGAGAATTTTGATAGGAAATGGAATGCTGAAGAGTTTGACAGAAGGGGACACGTTATGCAAGTGAGGTTAAGGAAGGAAAGGAGAGGCTTAATGAGTGAGAGAAACAAATTTATACTGAATGTAATAAGGTTGCTATCATTGTCTACGCCAATCAGTTGTCTTGTTAAGGTTAAGGCACGTAAGGGAGTTAAGTTTGTTTCCATCTGCAAACTACCGTAAATGATGGACTCAGAAATAAAACGGGTAATATTTACTTATGAATTAGGTAACGTCATTGTTATGGGCAATTTAAATGAAAACAACTGCCATTATAGAAAAAATATATCATAATCACCTATTATTTTTTATATTCCATACATTTTTGTAAGGATAAAATTAATTTCAATCCACCTGGATCATTGATTGAATCATTTATGAGACAGTCAGAACCAGTCTTAATAGTCACAAATATCTTCATTTGGTGCTTTCTTATTTTAGATTAAGTTTATCCATTTTTTCACGGACATCAATTAACAAAAGCACAAGAAACATCTTTACAACTGCCATTACATTTATTATTTAACAACATACCGCCAAGACTTAGCAAGGCGCTCATCGAATTACCTTAGGTCATATAGTATTGGGACACAAGATGGAGTGACTAGGTGTATTGCGTTAATTTTGCATCTGCTTTAATTAATACGCATAAATGAACAATGTTAGAAGAATCGAATAATCTTCCACTGTCTGGGTTATCTAAAAAGTTGATATTATATATTACTGGCAAAATAATTGTGAAAAATTGTATATGAATCAGAATTGTACACGACATTTTTATATGAAACAAATGCATCGCTATCATTAATTTAATGTTATATGCGTATTTCGCATAAGAAAAATTGGTATCTAAATACATAACGAATGAGTAGAAATGAAAAATAAAACCAATTTTTTTTTCTTTATCAGGTTTTAGTCAGATGTATTTTTCCAAATACAAGTAAATTATTTATATCACAACAATCATTGAATATGCTGAAAAAATCAGATTATCTAACAACTTTCCGTTCACTTATCTGTGCTTTAGTGATAGACACTTCACTTCAGAAAATTAAGCTGGATTGGCGACCTTAGTGACAGACAGTGTTCATGTGAGTATGCTGCGCATGGCAGGGAAAATATGCTGCATATTTTTCCATACCATCGAAGGCACGAACATGCAATTCCGGAACATGCTGCTGGGATAAAAAATGACCACTCAGAGGGAAGGGTACCCAAAGGGAATAATTGACATAAGAAAAAATGATTTACGTGAGATATTATGCATTTTAAAATGTTGAGATTATTCAAACTTCCTACTATACTTTTGCATTAGAATCAATAAATATTTCGCTGCACCCACTTTCGAGTGTAAACCATCACCTTCACGATTTGAAGTATTTACTTTCTAAGCAAAAAATATTTAGTTTACCCTTAAAACCTAAGCCAAAAATATTTACCCTTTGACTTATGACTCATTAAACCTGCCTTGAGTTTCCTTAACTACGCATTTTTAATCACCTACTAGAAAGATGTCTCGAGCATTGTCTTTTATGCAGCATGAAACGTTTTCGAAAACCTCGGCATTATGAATGTGAATACTCTCTCCTGCAGTGCCCCTATTAATCTTTTAAAGGGCACATTTTGCTATCAACTCCAGTCCCGGGCTTTCTTTTCCCCGATTTTGGATAGAAATTTTTTTTTTTCGTTCAGGGACTCAGGAGTGCGGAAATGGAAAAATTCCCCTGTCCACCTCCCCCGCCTCCTCTGCCTCCTCCGCTTCCCCCGCGGGATCCTTTGGAGCATTCCGTTCGGATCCGGCTAATGACGGGTGAAGGGGCGCGGGGAGTCCGTGTGACCCGACCCTTTTCCCTCCAACTCCATCCCCCAGTCAACCTCCCTCTCCTGGACCCCCGCCCACACCTCACCCCACGGGGCCCTCTCTCCCGGCATCCCCCGGGTTCACGAGTGCGGGTGAATATGCTCGCGTGATCGCCCCCGTGCATACGAGAGGCCATGCAAGCCGCCGCACGGGGAAAATGCGGGTCCTGGGTGTGGGCGCGGCGACACATAAGGCACGGCCGCCCTTTCCTCTCTCCTCCCACTATCACACATGATTACCTGTCGGAGCTCACGGGAGCCCTCTCTCTCTCTCTCTTGCGTTCCCGGTGTCCGGGGAAGGGGTAGCAGAGGACCCTGTGCAACGTGGCAAAGAGGAGAGATTTATCTCTCTCTCCCTCATTCCGTTTCCTCTTTTTTCATAAAAACAACATTTGAGGAACGGGCGCACTGATATGGACTGCCGCCGAGTGGAATAGCAAGCGAGGAGGAGAAGGTGGACTTGGGTGATTATCCGCTCCCATCCGGGGTGTGGGCTGGAGCGAACGCGGGAGAACCGTGTACATATTCGGGGATTTTATGCGTCGGATCGCGGAGGTTTAGCGCACTGTCGAAAACAATACCTCATTACCAAAAGTGCACTCTCAAATCGTTGCAGCGCATCCTTTTGGAGGCCATCTTTGAAAGCTTTTACGTTCGGTGGGATTACGAAGTAGGACCTTTGATAATACGTTGACGTTGCCGAAAAAATGAGATGACGTAACTGAAATGAGTTTAATCTGTAGTAATATTAACTGATTATATGCTTCGCTTGCAATTGCTATGACAATATTAAATTCCTTGTCATTTGCTAAACTCCACTCCGGATGTATGCGTGGTATGATTACGACGCGTAAGATTAATAAAAATGTGGACTCATCTGTAATCAATGTAAATTACAGTTAAGGTTTATGTAGTGTATGTTCAAATTACAAATATTAGACATTTTTTGATTAAAAGGATAAGCACAACAAAAATTTATCGAATATAACGTTACGCTGCAGTTGTGGGTATATATTTCATGGTCTGTAGCTTTTGTAAAATATTGTCATAAACACTTGCAGATGTTTCAACATAAATGCAATAGAAAACGATTTTAGAATTTCATTGCTAATATTCCAAATCGATGTAATACATAAAATAAAACTATTTTACCTTTTCACGGATATTACCGTTAAGCATTTTTCCAATGTTTACATGGTGATATCATTTCTAATAGTATGAGAAATTTAGAAATCAGATTATGGCTATAAGATCTAAAATACTACTATTTGGATGAGCTCAACTTAAAGGCCTTAAATGTCTTGAGAAAACACTCCTCATGACCAAGGGTTTGTTTCGCTATACTTTTAACCGCGGGCTCATGTCATGTGCGGTAAAATTACTGAAATAGATCTAGTAATACTGTTATGTACAATGTGGACTCCGCTGTGGAATTGCTATTTTTTAATTGCTGTGCGCAAAGTCAGAATATTTTCTATATTTATTTCTGCCTGATATAATAGGAGCCAATTGAGTTGAACGCTTCGATTTGGAACTTGTCTCCAAGCATTGATGGGCGATGGTAGGAGGGAGATGAATTAATTCTGTCAAGGAAATTAAACAACATAAGATTGTAAATATTGGTCCTCTTACGCCTTCTCTAGGTTCAAAAATTGGAATAAAGTAAAAGACATGGATCTACTTATTTCCGGCACTTTTATCAAATGACATTTACTGTTGAAAGGGACAATTGGTAAAATGTCATCATTTTCCACAATGGACGAAAAATTGGAAATGTAATGTAATGGAAAGTTGAGGAACCGTTCAGTAAAAGAGCATCATGAACATTGACGAATTTCCCACATAAAAAAGAACAAGTACATGCAAGTAAAACCTAAGGGAGAATAAGTAAGGTAAACCTAGATATTAGAAAGTGGGTTCAAGAAAGCCATATGAGAAACGATGTGGTATGCCTTGAATAAGTGCACAGATTTGAACCGGTCCTCCTTATGGAAACCACCTTAAAATAAGGCCCATATGGCAGACTAAGTTAGATAAGATTCAAAATTTAGTAAATTCTGTTTTGGCAGACAGCATGAACGTATGTTAACAACTATAAAGATTAAGTAGTTACCCATTTTTACTGGGACCAGCACAATGAAATGCATTTGATGGAATTCAGATAAGGCGTGAGAAATAGTATGTAAAGGAAAATGGTGCGAAACTAAAAAGAGATTATGTTTGATTTAGTTGACCTGTGGTGATTATGGCTGTATAAAACGACATCTAGAAAACTTTAAAAAATCTTAAAAAGTCTAATTTAAAGAATAATAAGTTAAAAGACCTTATGGAACATCATGGAGCAAAGAAGAACCATATGGATTGGCCACACCCTGAGGCACAATAGATTCGTAAAAATATAATAGGAGGCAAAATAGAGGGAAAAGTCCGAAGGGGAAGGCCGAGGGGTAAATGTATGCTAGTAAGCCAATTAGCATCAGATAGGGTATGATGAAAGGCTGCAGTCAACCAATTGAACTGAACGACCAATGATGATGAGAGGTTAACAGAATTGAACGGTGTTAAGTAAATGAACGATAGCAATTCATTTTTGCCTGAGGTACTCTTTTTCTCCTAAAGACGACGGAAGAGCTAATACAGATATTTGATTAACAAATAATGTCTTATAGGTAAGCTATTAGGAAAAGTTAACTAACCTTTAGATATGTATAGTTCGATGCAAAGATACCAGATACGACTAATATTTTAAGATCAATGCTTTCATCCTATGATTACTAGGAAAAATATGATTTTACCCTTACATTCCTTGCAAAAAAAGCGTGAGTGTATTTGAATTCAAAGGTCTCTTTCTATTCCGGAGTAAACACGATAAAAATAGTCCTTTTATTAATTCAAGGAATATGACTCCATTTGTGCGAACATTTCAAAAAGGGTAAAATAAAATCAGAATCTTTACTAACCAATTTTGGGGAATGTAACATTCAAAATATACAAAAAATATACGTATAACATAGTCGCAGGTATTGTGTCGTTTTTCTTATCTTTCATTAAATGAATTAACCTTTTCATTTCTTATAAAGCTATTCAGTGCTCAATTTTTAACGTTAAGTTGAATTTATAATAAGTAAATAATTAAGTGTCTCAACTGAAATAAATAGGCCTTTGGAAGGAAATCCTCCGAACATTTTTGAATGGAACATGGATATCGTCTAGCAATCTTCTTATAGCGACGCCGATCGTCTGTAAGGCAGAAAAGGTCAAATATCGAATTAAATCAAAACGTACGCAAAATTTGACTATTATCCTTGGAAATATACATTTTTCCAGGGTTTATAAGCAAACATTAAATTGAAAAAATATATTTATTTTAAATCGTCAAAACGAAATTTTTTTCTCCTTATGTAAATCGTCTCTTTTGGACGTCTCATAAGCGTCATATCTCCAGTCATAAGCGCTTTGATAAAATATATAATAAAATAAATTTCTCCTTATAACTGGTGAAATTTATCTCTATTATATACTTTTTTGGGACATAACAACTGTTGTAAATAATTTGCAATTATCCTGTGCAAAAAATACATTCTTCTTAATGTTTAACCTATCGAAGTTTATAGGGACAAATTCCCTAATTTTTAGTATATTGAGCCTCATTCAAACGTAATAATTGAAGACGTGTGTACTCTCTATCTTATTTGGGCTTATTTCCTTAAAGATAATCGATTATATATAATTCAACTAATTTTTTCGTGATTTCATTTATTTCATTGTAGTTTGTATCAGTTTAATTAAAGCAATCATTTTTTTGCGAAGTACCTTTGGTTTAAAACTTAATGGCCGAGATATTATTCGTATTTTATGCCTACTGAATCTCAGCTATAGGAAAATAATAAAAGATAAATCAATTTCATAAAAATTGTCTTACACGCTATTGTTTTAGTTCGCTACTCTTCAGCTTAAGATTCATTTATCACACCGTCTTCAATACTACATCACCAAGCAAAACCTTATGCATCCACTTTCCTTGCCTCCTTAGGATTTTTCTCAGCAATTTCTCCTTTTTTGACACAGTACCTTGTATTTTCTTTGTTTTCTATTGCGTCTATTTTACCTTACCGAATTCGCCACACTGATTAAGCCTTCAATAAAAACCTATCATCTTACTCCAACCACCATTTTTCCAAGACACGCACCATCATGCACAATCGCTAAGTTTTTATCAATCAAAGATTAACATTTTTGCTCCAAATAATCAACTACTTCATTTTCGAAAAGGATTTTTTTTAATAATGTAACTTTTATGCTTATCTTACCCAATTTGATAACATTAGTCCAAAGAACTTCCATGATATTTGATCTGTTCCACCTCCTCAACTAGTAAAATGTTTGCCCTAAAATTTTCACATTTAATTTAGTTTTCGTTTTTCATGTTTGTTTTCAATATTTGATCGTATGTAAAACTATGATTAGTACTTTTTTGCACTATTTTTTAAGTGCGCTAAGCGGTGGTTTTATTGAATAACTGACTTACGATTATTCATCCAAAAACATAGCTGATTTTATTTGGACCCTACAAGATTTTATTTCTAACTTCAGTTCTTCCCATACCAAGTTTGTCATTTCCTTCGCGCATCCTTTCATGCAAAAGCCTAGGTGATAGTAAAAATCTCTGCCCAACTCCTCTCGCTAACATTATCCATCCCGACTCCCCATCCGCCATTGATATGACATTTGCTCACTCACAATTTCAGTTCCGTAGAAGCAAATGCAAGGAATTGAACTATTCCTCAGTATATTGACACCCACAATATTAATCTCCATTTTTATTTAGAGCCCTAAACTCTCTTTTAATGTTAATTATTTCATTTACGCGGAATAATCTATTGAAATCCACTTAAAAAAGTAATACAGTAGGTGAATAGTAGAGACACATGAATGGTAGAAACGATTATTTTAGTTACATTCACATTAATAAATATCAGTCTTATAAAATAAAAACATCAATGGTTTTTTCAGCAATTTGACTGCTATTAAGTTATGCGTTATCGTAAGTAAGTAAGATTAAGGTGGAACGATAAAACTTGGGTAATATTGAATAATAATGGGTAATATTCGTTGAAATGCTTTTTTGGGTTGTGCTCCTAAATCTTCCTCCAAGCACAATATTAAAAAACTTACACTATGCTTCTTTAATATGTATTTCTCGTAATCTTGTCGTACAATTAGTCTCGTCCCTAGCGCCAATCGGACGGCATAAAATTCAGAAGGCTTTTGGACCTATTTCTGTGCACGTTCTGTTTAGATATTATTAAACCATTTCCCTTAGACATTGTATTTAGTACTATTATATTTTATGATGGATGCGTGCAGTTGCGGCACAAATATTGTATGTAGTTCATGTATCAAAAGAAATTGCAATCATTTCATAATTTATTAACATATTTATCTAAGGTTATAGTTAACCTCTTGATTATCACAAGGTTTCCTGTTGAAAGAAAAATATAAATACTAGGTTCGGTGAAACTAATCCTTTACAGTGTATAATAATTGCTTATTTTAATTTATATTCATTTGGAAGCATTTAAAAAAATAAACTATGAATTTTAGCCATTTAATGACGTTTTCGTTGCGTCTTCTCCTTTCAAGATACTCATTATTTTTGTAAACAAGTGGGTATCGATACATTGCCTGAAGGGAAATTTTTATTCAGATAAATATGTTTTCCCATAGAAATGGAATGCGTTGAACTATTTCTTCGACACGTAATCATTTGGTTAAGAGGTTCTAGTAAATGTATTGAAAAAATTATGTCGCGCGTAAGAGTGAAGGGGACTTAAAATGACTAGTTCATTTACTGGATTAGAAGTGATTGAAGTCAAGTGTAAATATGTCTGCTTTTTTCTACGCCGATACACTATAGTTTGCTTATTTACTGTATGGTAAACGAGGGAATAAAGTTGAGGATGTGTATAAAACGCAAATGATGTTATTATTCGATTCCAATGAGGATAGAAACTACTGTCTAGTGACTACATTTTTCAAATATTTTGGTAAAATTTTATTTAACGTTTTTGCTTAATACTTAAGGACTGGTGAGAGAATCAAAAGCGCAATTTCTGCAGAGAGACTTATTAGAATGCGGGTTATGTTAAACATTAATGGTGGATTGCAACAGAAGTAAGAAGAGCATATACTATACCACTTCTTATCATTGAACAAAATAGAAAAATATGCCAGAACAAGCATAACAGTAGGATAAATTTGGCGTGTATGTCATACTTGAGATTTAGGACATAATAGAAGAGATTATGAGATGGACAGAAAATAAGGATTTTGGACGTATAGGCATCGGATACAGTGATAATGGGCAATTATGAGAGAGAGAGTAATACGTTAGTTTGGCCATATTAAGAAAATGGATAATATTTCAATAAATGAATACACGTATGGAAGAGATTCAATGGTTGGAGTGAATCAGGTAAACCAAGAACGAAATAGGTGAACATGTTGGAAGACAAAGACTATGTACGAATGACTTAAGTCAAAGTACTTATGGACTCGTATTAAACAAGCTATGAATGCAGCAAGGGATAACTATGAATATATCCACAGAAAAGTGCAGAGGGACTTAAGTAAACGAGGGTGCATGCTTTGATATATTTCTTCTAAAATCAAGCGTTTTTAAAGGATCCCTCACGAAATGGCAACGGATTGATGTTGCAATTACTAGTTTTAGCTAGATATGTATAGTGTGAGTAGATAGATAAATACCTTTCACTGATGAATAATGATGATATTGAATGAGCAAACATTGGCATTCATTGAGAGTCAGTACCCAACTACAGGCTATCGTCCAATCATTATCAGTATATTTTTTCTGAGGAATTCATATCTAATAAGTTTTACCTTAAACAGGGTTTTGAATGACATTATTTTTTTGATTTAACTGATTGTATAACGTTAAAAACATTGTAAGTACTAAAAAAACCACAAATTATAGTTTATAATAGTCAGGTATTTCATACATGGAGTGATTTTCTGAATATGAATTACCATCATATATAATGGCTTCGTGAAAATTGGTATTTAAAATAACTTAAACACTAATTTGATTCTTTGCGACGGATTATTAAAAGTTAATGACATATCTCCTGCATTCCATTTTTACAAATGAGTATTAATGGATAAGAGCAGTCTCATACATGTATCTACCTTGAACTGCACCAATGAATGAGACAAGACATACGGCAAAAATGCAACTGTTAATGCAATGTATTTTGTAGCCATTATTCAGGAATTATATTGCAATTTTAATGTGACCTTTTCCTGCAAACACTAAGATAAACTTTTGCGTGTGTGATAGTTCTAGATGTTACTACTGAAGAAGTTAAATAAATACTGAGTCAGTTAACCAATATTTCTACCAGTCAAACTGCTACGAAATAGTTGCAAAAGTCTATCACTTAGGGAGGGAAGATAGAGTGATTTATTTCTTGTTTCAAAGAGAAGGGATGAAGAGTCAAACTCGTTATTACTTCCTCAGGAAATAGAGTTACATATATACTAGTGTAGAAAAATTTCCTTTCCACTAAATATATGAATAAGATCCTTTTTGCAATGTCAGAAGAAATTTGTTTCATTTGTTATTATAGCTCCAAGGTATATCTCCATGATATCGCTTGCAAAAAATTCATCAAAACGAATTATGATGAAAGTGGTATGTTAATGTTATGTTCAACCGTGAATCACCTCAAAGGCTATGAATACATATTATAATTGAAACTAGTGAAAACACAACAAACTAAATGGATTGCGTGAAGCGTAAACGCCACCTTGAAAATCCTTCACCAATCTCCTCTATATGCATTGTCAGCTTCCAGTTACATCATGACAGAAATGTAAGGTGTCAAAAACTATGTAAATGCATTTTGGAAATTCTTACTGTTATTCTACCTGTTAGGAGAGGTTTTTTATTGACGTAGACCTAAAGAAGTAATTGGATTCAAACTCTAAGGCCTAATCAAAATTCTTTGCATCCATTATTCCTGCCTTGTTTATTTTTTCCACAAATTCCTTCCCCTTCCCCACCGTGCCTAGCACCTTCTAGTTCCGTTTTATTTCCATCTATTTCACCTGTATCATCTTTCCTAACACCCACATTTTAAAAGCCTCCAATCAACGCCAATTATCTTATACCCTTTACCATGTTTCATTCGTTCAAGGAGGCGCTCTATATCAAAGTTTTAAATTGACGTTTCTCAATATTCTTAGTCAACATCCCTGCCATCAATTCCCTCTTCCTTTAGAAAGATTTTTGCCAAACTCAATTCTTTTTTCCGTCTTTTTTTTCTCATATCCCTACTATTTTGGCAATTTTGTTTCAAAATATTTCCAGGAAAGAATACATTTTCAAATTGTCTAGTTGATGAGCCACAACTATAATATTGAAAGAAATTACTATATAATCCTTGTTATATGTTCTTCAATTCTCATGCCACATGAATCACGATTTTTAATGCGCTCAGCAATATTTGTAACCCTTTTGGTTGGAAAACTAAATTTTGATCAAGTGAAAATTCCATATAGATTTCCATTCCCATCTCTCGGTCATTTCATGGCTTCCATTTAATCATGTCCTTCTTATATACTTACAAAGACACAGATGGACACCTGTGTCTCAAGAATCATGTCTCTGCTCATCCCGTTTTTCCATCCGTCACCTACACCTGAGCAGTATGAGACATGTATAGACTGCGGTGAAGCCTCCTATCTCCGCAATGTACTCCTATTTTCAAATTCACCCAGGTTACTCTGTTGAACGCCTTCTTAAAGCCTACAGAACAAGCAAATATATCCTAATTCAATCCTATGCTCCTCCCTTGATGTGTCCCTCTATGTATCTATCCCCCTTTCGTACTTAAACCGGTTTTAAATGATCATGTCTTATCTTCTTCATTCCCTCGTTGATGATTATATAATCTAATTAAGCTTCGTTTGAATTGAAACTTGTTGTCCCGTAGTCCCGCTACTATGGCTATCTTTTGCTTTTTATGGGATAAGGTTTAACCCTTCTGGGGAAATCTTCCGGCCAAATTCATCCCTCACAAATACTATTAATTAGCCTGTGAAAACCCTTCCTTCCACATCATTGTAAACTTTTAGGTAAAATTAATCTTAAGTCTTTCGTGAGGTGTATCTGGTGAACGTTCCATGCTGCTTCCGGGAATTACCGTTACGTACAAACAGCACGAAGTGCAACAAACCAACCTACACGACGGTAATTCCCGGAACCTTTAACCCTTATGTAGTTCTGCGAATAGGTTCTCTAGCCTCACGGCCTTATTTGTTATCGTATCTCCAGATCCTTTCTATCTTGAATTGAAGTTTACCATGACCTAAGCTATCCACATTTGTGTTGACTCTATTTCTAGATCTAAAATTGCTGGCCGACAATATTTGCAGAATAGTTTTTCTAACCATTCCTTTCACAATTCGTGAATATTTCCTGGTTTAATTAGCGATTTTACTATCCTAACTGAATCCCCTGATTGTTTTTCACAGATGATTACTCCTTACATTCTAATAGTGGAGTTGCCTTCCATGAACACACTCCTATTTTACCCTTCTCTGTGCAAACATTCCATAACTATTTTTTCGCCTATACGTACTAATCAAAATTGTACTGTACTCCCTCAATTGCTATCCAATTCTGTCTACATTCTTTTATTTCTTTTAAAATTCTTCCATTTCATGTTTTGCTTACCATAATATTTCTAATCAATGATTTCCTTATACCATTCATATTGTTTTGTTTGAGGCCTTCCATATCTTAACTTATTGGCTCCAGTTTCTTTTATTACCATCTTCCCTTCCTTTTGTCACCATCAGGTCATTCTTAATTTTTTCTACAGCCTATTAATAGCCTGTTCTTCTCTTCCCTTTTTACGTTTCCATATTGAATTCCACCTTTACTCTATAAAATACCCTTTTCTTGCCCTACGAGTTCATCCACGTTTCTTTCTCTGCATATGTTTCGCGTCTGACTTTATTGCATAATTTATACTTCCATCTAACAAACTATATTTGCATTGTTGAATTTTTCTATCTCATTTATCTTTCTAATTATCTCGTTCGCAATCCAAAAATTACTTCTTCTTTTCCTATTTACAGTTCCTATGATTTTGTTTATGCCTTTTAATACCCTTTTTTGATGCCTTCCAATTTTTCCTCTATAATACCGAGGAACCTGTTCTTATAATTTTCCCTACGGTCCGATGATACACATTTCTTGTAGTTCCTGCTGAGCCTTTTAAAATCTCTTTCTGAAATCGCCTTTCCCTTTCGCCCTTTTGAATATGGCGCTACAATTTATTAGTTCTAAATTGTTATATAAATCCGTTTTCCCTCCTGGGAAACTGTGAATTAACCCCACTATTCTTAAATTTGCACCTTTTCATTCTTAGTCAAACTGATACGATAATAAACACGATAGGATTTTCCTTATGTACCTATGCTTATTGTGATAGCAGGTATTATGTCTTTAGATGGTTTTCTATTCAAAGTAAAATTTCTCTTTAGTAAAAACTTTTATTATCTTTTTGTGTGCAATATAAGCCAACAGCGACTTCAACAGCAATTCCAACAGCAATTATATTTTTTCATCATATGGCCCTCTTCAGAATATCTTATCGCTTCACCTATCCTATTCTATTGCAACAATCTCACTTAAATATTGCGGTTCGAAATTCTAATAATTTTAATTGACGATATTTTGTTCGCTATTTTTCCTTAAAAAAACTCTTTTGCTTTCTCATTTATTTGGTTAGATTTTCTTATTATTTTTATCTGCCTCCAAATGTTTATCTTTTTATTGTTTCTATTAAATGTTAATGTATATTGTGTATATCCTACCGTCTTTATTTTTAAGTTTTGATAAATATTTCCAAATCCTTAGATATTATGTATCATATATTTTGACCCATTCTCATATCTTTATTACATTTTTCTGATGCAATACCAGTATATTCACTTAATTGGATGGAAATACGGGCGGAAGTAGATATTCGGGGCTTAAAAATTTTTGCAGATAGAGTCCTTGAACTAATATTGCTTTTACTTTCTCCTTTTTCCCTTTTCTATTAACGAAAAATCTTTCATCGTCCTAAGATTTTCATTACTTAATTCTATACATTTATGTACCATATGCTACAGTTGTTGTACCTAATGAATTGTACTCGATAACCGAGTGGATACTTTTACAACCTTCCTTTGAAATGCTTATTAAAATATTTGAAATTCTATCAGTCAGTCAGTAAAGAAAATCTTTCTTTACATTTTAGATCCAACTTAATGTACAGGTCTATCCCTTAAAAACCTTCTCTTTTAGTCCACACTTATCTAATATCCAAAGCATTCGAATTCCTCTTGGAGTCTCTTCTAATTTTTTTTGTTTCGCTCCACTAAATGTTTTTGCCTGCATATTTCTTCTTCATATTAAATCAATTTCGTCCGTCTCTCACTTTCCCAGATTTGGGAAGTATTTCAATTAACGGAAGTTTCAGGCTTCACAGTTTAGTAATCTGTTGAACGAATTCGGGGTTTTTTAGACAATGCCTCCCGCAGAATTTTAGTATCATTCAACGGTATTCATTAAAACGTAACTTTATTGTTAATATTTAATATTTCTTGCATAAAAACATATCGTTTCATCAACACCAAATAGAAAAATATTTTAAGAAAACCTTTTACAGACAAAGTTATGAGGTCAATGTTAAAGTGTTATAAATATATTTAGCCTCCATGCTCCCAAAGCATCTACATTGTAACATCATAGAACATGAACTGAAATAATCAAAGGGATAACAACAAATTTGTAACAGTTGACGCTGAACCTTACTTCATACTAAGGCGTGTTAATTGTTCAAATTAATGTCGGAGGATTCAGAGCAGTTTCTTACATTGAATATTCCAAGTAAAATCATGTATCCGGAAAATACCACAGTCTGCATTTAGCTGGGGGCCTAGGACATCACCAGAATTGAACTCTCTACTGAAAGGGTAGTCGACAACTAACTGCTGTGCGACCACAAATGCAGCAACGTACCAGTATGCTGTCACATCACCAAAAACCCAAAATAATCGGTAATTTCTGTAATGAGAATTTGGATCTTACATGCAAAATAATGTTCATTTGAAGTCAAAACATTTAATATTGGTCATATTTCCCAGCTTAGAGTGGTATATGGTGGACGTAATTCAAGCGTACGCTCTCCATATCTTCATGGGACATTAGTTGACTACAAATAGTTTTTGTTTAGAAGCTTAATTTGAGAAATTTAAGTAGTGTTAAAATACTTATCTTCTATTCGGAGAGTTCGGATCACTCCTATGTGTCTCTGATTGAAATATTTCGGATATAAGATCTTCTGAAGAAACTGCATCGGGCATCAGGAAAGCCACTGTTTCCAATAACTTGTTTTGTGAATTTGACGCACCGTTGGGCTTTGTAATGAATAATTTCTATTTCCAGCAAATGTAACAAACTTCATGTTGACAATGAAAATACGTGATAGTCCACTGCAGTAACATTTAACTGAGTCATACGCTAGAGCCATTACAATGTAACATTTTATAAGTATCAGCATCCACTTATTCATTCGATTTGACCATGTTGATAACTGTTGTTTTATATGATAATTGGATAAAATTGCAATTTTGATTCTGCGAGTTTTTTCAATGAATTAAATAATAAACATTACCACTTAGTATTCTTCTAATTTTTAAAACGTTTTCTTGACTCGCTATAGTCTAAGTTGAGCAGCGTAAAATTTCCCGTCTCAAAAGGTTCATTTAATTAAATTAGGGTTTCCTAAAAATATAGTTTACAGTGAAATGCAACTTCATGCAGTTATTTTTTCCGTCTAATAAACTCCTTCCTTCCAACAGCATTGAATGCAAAAATATAAACTATTGATCGTTATATTATCACTTATATTCTTATATGCAAAACCCAATTATTAAAATCTAAGCAAAAATATCATATTATATTCAAGCTTGGGGTAAGTGCCTTAAAGTCCTGAGGTGAATCATGGAATCATTTAAATCGTGGAATAAAGGGAGAAAATTCTGCTATGATGTGCTTCGGTATTCAAGTTTTAATTAATTTATGTATTAAATAACACTAAGATTACATTGTAGTTCGTTCGTCATTGCATATATAGTGCGTAATGATTAGGTTGTCCAAGGCAGTTTAAGATAATTTCTTAGCCTCGCCTAACAAGTCAGTTCCAAGAAATATCGCCATCAATTAACACTGCCGAATGGCATACATGGTACCTCCTCTAAATGTACGCAATCAATCGTCTTCGTTTGGTACTAATTCCTATTGTATTCTTATTATGCTTTTCTGTTTAAATCTTCCTTCTGTCCTCTCTCAAAAATATATCCATCGACCACTGGTACTTATTCCTGTCCTCCTGGTTAATGTGTACACATTTCCTTTCCTTACCCATCTTACCTGTTTTCCCTTTATCAATTTGACCCTAAATTTTATTGGCACTCACTTGTGTTCTAAGTCCTCCTTAGCATTCGAGAAAATGAAAAATAATTGAGTCTAAGTCTAAAACTGTGTCGGACTATAATTTAGTTCTAATGATAACCCGCTGGATCCCTCGACACTTTTCCCGCATGTTAGATCCAACAATTGTCCATAAACTAAATATTACCTTTGAATGGACAATGTCTCTCTTTTAGAATTATATAACTTTCTTCGTGGTCATTCGTTGTTTCTACCTCACTACCAACCCTTCCTTCGTCCATTCCTATCCCGCATAGTAATGAAATGCTTCCTCCCAGGTTCAATTAATTTCTCAAGTTGATCGCATACCATTCCAAGTATTTTCCTCCATGTAGATATTTCTTGGCAGTTATTCTTGTAGTGAATATTCTTTTCGTATTTCACATTAATATTCAAATCCAATTTATTACATGTTTTAACCAACATAGGCATAAGACATGCATCGTAGGCACGTATCACGTATCGTAGGCACAAGGCATGTTCCCCAGCGTGTTTTAGAAATTGATTTTTCCTCTTCTTAAAATACGTTTTTAAATTTGATTTTTTGTCTATATTAGAATAATTCATATCAGGGAGAGATATATATTCGTGTAAGCGTGTTAATAATGTGTCAATAGAACAAGAATTTAAAAAATTCAATTGATGCCTTGCATATTACTGGGTCCCTAAATAAATATAGTAATTTTTCCCACAACAGGGATTCCTTGGCATATAATAAATTCCAGAAGAAATATCGTAGTAGGTAACAATGAACATAGTTTGACCAAAACTAATTGATAAGTAGTTTCCCAGACGGAAGGAAAGAAGGCTACTAAACATTTCATGGAAATTCAAAACCAGGACAAAGAAGAGCTTTGATGTTCGAGAAGGACACAATAACGGTTTTACCAAGAGTTAGTAAAATTCAGTAATGAAACACGATTAAATGGATTCTATTTTTCTGTAAAGCAGTTTTGTTGTTGATTATTATTGTCAGAGTATTTGCTCTTCGGTTTAAGTACGAAGCATTTATCCGTCATCTAAAAGAAAAATATGTGGTGGTACTGAGTCAACTGAAAAAAATAGAATAGATAGAAATAGAACAGATACCCTTAAATTGGCGATAACCAGAGTGGTATACATGGAAATAACTAAACCCTACTATTAACATGAATTCTTCAAACCACGGTGGTTCAGCTAATCATCTAATATTTTGATCAATACAGTCTGTGACTAATGTAGCTTATTCTGTAGTTTTAGTGGAACTGTTTGGACATTTATTTTATAACTATATGCCTTATTAGTACATCCTTTTCATTAACAAATTACTGGAATTAGCAGTCCTTCCCATTTTTAAACTAGTGCTACATTGAAATTCAAATATTCAAACTACGTTTTATATACGAAATATAAGTATTATGGAAGCTACGTAATAATTTTCTTGCGTTTTACATAATGGTTCAGCTCAAAATGTTTGTTGCAATTTTAAAATGACTGAGAATTGTATTTTGGAATAAAGAGATGGATGGATACCGATGCTCTTGTAAAATATTTTGCTCTTTCTTCGCAGAAAGTTTGTTATAAAAGGGGCTTTATTCTTTTTAATTTTATTACACTACATTTCTCTTTTGGGTTAGGTATTATTCAAAATTATATGAGTTAGTATTATAAAAAGTAAATTTACTCAAATACACGGGAGAACGAGATCTTTAAGCCATTAAGATTAGCTCATGTTGTTTATAGGGGATTAGTCAACATAAGGAAAGAGAGAATTTTTATTACGTTTAAGTTTATTTTGTGTCTGAATGAGGATTTTACCCAAATATAATGAGTGGCTATGGACCTTAAGTATTTCCAATATCTTATTGCCCTTCAAATGTGACCAGACATGGCAAGAACAACACAGAGGACACTGATTTATTAAGTTGACAATGGTACAATTCTTTTATAATTATCAAATATAAATCTCCATAACTCTGTATTTTTTCTTACTTTACTCTGTGGTTGTAAATATTTTCCAGCCCATGGATCTCGCGCTGTGACCAAAATATATTTTTAGTTTAAACATTGGCCATTTTTTATATATTTTATTATATTTGGACGGGAGTAGATCCTCCCTCCTCTCTCCTATGAAATACAAATACAAACTTCTTTACCACATGGTATTGCCTGACCCTTGTTCTAAATAAATAAAAGTTGCATTAAGGGTAGTTCTTACGGTATTCTTTAGTATATTACTCTATTATTCTATTGACCGTAAGATATCAACTCACCGAATGATAACCACATAAATTTTGATTTATACGTTTAAAGCCGGTGACATCACTTTTGTCATTAGATGAGTGTTTCAATTAGTAAATGCTCCTTATCTTTAGCATATGCGTGAAAATTTTCTATTTATTTTTTTCCTTTATATACGCAATGAAAATTTACCTTATTTATACAGGCCCTCTACAAATAAACGATATCTTAACAAGTGCACTTGCTTGGTAGTATATTCTAATGAAGTTTACATAATAAATATCTTTTGCTCGACATTGTGCCAGTAATGAAATTCCATTAATTTTTTTACTAATCATTGAATGATTGAATTGATTTTAAAGCATTTATTATAGCTTTAAAAATTAGCTGTAGATGTCTTTGACTATTTGCATATATTCTTTTAATAATGGGTGCCGAGTAACACTTATGACATCATATTTCTTCAACTCACAATACTTTCTTTGCTAAATATAGTATTTCTGGTTCTGAAAACCGGAAGGTAAAAAATGGAGTAGAAAAAGAGTATCACAGGTGATAATATGACAAGATATATTTTAGGCCAAGCCCCAGCTTAAAGTAACAAATGTTTAACTTTTGTATCGATTTAAGAAAAGAGATTTGGCATTAACATTTCTCGCCATAGGTTTATCTCAGTTTATTCTAGTATAACGGCAAATTTTGCCAATCAGAGTTGAGGGTCAATTTATTTGCCATAATATTCATACTGATCAATTTTAAGGAATGCCTTGCATTTGGTGCATCTCTTAAAACATTCAAACCACGATAAATTCCTTTGAATTTTGTAATTCAGAAGGAAATTAATGTGGAATTCACAATCGCTGATCTATAACCGTTTAATCGAGAGAAATAGGAAATCATGACCGAGTTATTTTCCAGAAGGATTTTCTTTGTGCGAAACAAAGATCAGTCAGTTTTTCTCCATGTTATTGATTCTCAAGACTTTCCCAGGCGACTGTTTCTGGGCCTGGACAGCTTAACACCGGGAGCGGAAGATTTAAAGCCTTTATGAGCGAATTAATTTCAATTTAAACTGCTTGGACCAAATCCGATCAAGCGACAATAGGATGAAGAACCTTTTTTTTTACATCCCGGCCCCGTCTCCTTTGCTAACCCTGCCGTCCTAGTCCGGTTTAAAGCCTCCCGAAGGATGAAAAAAATAGTCCTTTCTCTCGAGTGAAAGGTGGTGTGGGGGAATGGAAGAGGGCCGTAAGGCGCGGGGGAAAGGTGGAGAAATGGGGGAAAGGAGGAGAGAGAGGAAGAGAAAGGCAAAAGGGGTTTGGGGTTCGGCAGATGAGAAGGGAAATGTGAGAGAGAGGAAGAAATGGTGAGGAGAAGAGAGATGTTGGGGAGGGGGGCGCATGCATTGTGCCCGTTCTCGTAACAGGTACCTCTAGTTTTTTTTGAGACCGCACCTGGCGACACGAAAGCCTACTCCTCATTGGTTCCAGGGACCAGGAATTCCGCCAATCCTGAAAGACTTTTTATTTTTTTAAAGCGCGGCACCAAACTTTGGTGTATTTTAGGACGTTTCTTTCAAACCTTACCGCCATCTTCTTTGTAAATGTAAGCATTTTTCGGACACGGGTCGATTGATATAATAATAATAACTGAGAAAATTATCTTATTCCCATGGACATACTTGCGATATAAATATCAATAGAGAACCTGGAGGTAACTTTTTGTCGTAGAAGCAAAGGTCCATCCTTGACTATTTACACCAAATATCATTTCACATTCTTTCTATATTTTAATCAAATATGCTTGTAATAAATTAAAAATAAAAATAGAGCCTGCAGTTGCAATCCGCACTAGCATCTGTTGTGATAGTGATTTCAGTTACCAAGTAGTAAGCCAAGGTGATGACGTCAGTATAGTAACATATTTCTACTAGAAAATAATGGCACATGTGGCAATATCTTTTGAAAAGACAAGATATATGCATATGTATATATATATATATATATATATATATACATATAAATATATACATATATATTTATACACACACACACATATATATATATATATATATATATATATATATATATATATATATATATATATATATATATATAATAGATAAGGGACTTTACTTGGGCGAAATTGAGACTTAATGGTCCCTTCTTCCATTTAACCCATAAAAAGATATGGCCTTAATGACCGAAGTAATACCTCCTCCCTCATTTCACACAATTACCAAATAACTCTGAATAAAACCTATTTTATTCATAGCAAGCTATCCTCCGTGCTTAAACTCAAAGAAAGTATATCTTTCAGAATCTAATCTTCGACTGAAAGATTTTCTCTGTTCAATAATGAAGTTGTTATTGTATTTTATCATTTATGTAAACTTTAAATAAACATAGACCATATGAAAATTTCTGCCTGTTACGGAAGACAACTATAACTAATATGACGACGCTTAAACATAACATTTTTTTTCAACCGATGAGCTGAGGATATTGAATATGTGTGCTGTTGCAAAGTAGGAACGGTAGGAAAAAACTTGCATCCTCGTCGAACCGAAACTTGGGGCTGAATGTCAATTTGTTATCAACCGCGACGAGCGAGCGCATGCAATGCTTTTGTTTATGCTTGCTTTTGCATTAAATATGCCGAGTGACAGGGGAGAAAGTGCATCACCCGCTGCATTCGGGAAGGTTCCGCTGAAATAAACGCGCACTCTCAGCCGTCACGCCCTCAGGGATTCACGGGAACTACTATCCGTGGTGACAGGCCATTGTTTGTGCCTCTTGCATTAAACGTTACTTTATGTGATTTGTAATGATATTTGAACCTGGACTTTAAATATATCTTAGAATAGTCTCAAATGAACTGAGCACCATTTAATTTTTTCCAATTCGGTCTCTCATGCTGTACAATCATTTCATTTTTGCCCGTGAACAGTTATGTGATGTTTTCATTTTCTACACCAAATGATCAAGAGATTTATTAATCGTATAAGGTTTTCGCCTACTTCTTCCAATTCGCACTTTGACTACTCATACTGTATGATTTTGAAATTACATCACATAATTTAGTTAATGGAAGGATTTTATTCCCTTTCCGTATGTTGGTCTTGAATAATTTGAATTGTTGGCATTATCTAAAGATACGGTAGGAATATCGATGGTTATTACATCCAATATTGCAGCTATGTAATTAACCAAATGTTACTCATGAAATGTAATGCATAAAAGAATTCAGTGATTGAAATTAACAGATTCCGGTGTAAATGAATCCATTGTTTTGTAATACTCACCGATTGAAATTAAAATTTAATAGATTCTTACCGTCACTATTCTCCATAGTGCACACTTTTCACTGAAATAGAAATTTCTTATTATTTTGAAATTTAATAATTTAAATGTTCGTAAAAAAATAGCTATATTAGTATGATATATTTTCTTAATTAATTCCGTCATCTTCGATTATAAATAATAGTTAATATTCTTATCTAAAATTCCTTTTTTAAATGAGAATTCTGCAATAGTATTCCTAGAATAGCTAACTGTTTAGAAAAATTATATATGGATAAAGCAAACCTGCAAAGTCCATAGAATATTGATCATAGACGGAAAGGTGTGAATTGTTCAGTCCACGCTAACTCCTAGTACTGCAAAAATAAAGCAATTGAATTATCAGTGTATTCTAAAGTCCATCTAAATCTCAACCAGTTGATCACCAAAAATACTCGTAGTAGTAATAATGATAAATAGATCAAAATTAATATTATATACTTTAAGCCTTGAAACAGGTAAAAATTGCAGTAATGGGTAAATATTAAAAGATTTTGAGTAGGAATTGACATAAAAAACTTAGATTTTAACGGTATGAATTACAATTTGCTGGTAAAATATAGGAAAAATTGTTTTTACATATTTTTATTGTAAGAAATTTATTTTTATTTGTTAGCAGGACAATATGAGCAAAATCATCCATTATTTGAGTTCGTATGTATTAGAATTGCTAAGGATGTTTGCAAATCATGCTCAAGGTACGGGGTTAGATCAAATTGAAACATCCCAAAAATAGATATTGAGAATATTTTTATTACCTTATTAAAGTTTGTATTCACATTACCTCTATATTAAACATGCACTCATTTTAACGATGTAGCACACACACTGCGAAACCAACAGTTAAGAAATATTGATTGAGAATCATCAATATCAGATTTACTTAAGCAAATAGTTTGTTCTCCGCCTTTGAATTTGAATTCACTTCACTTTCGTCCATTACATTTCAGAATGTTTCTCTTTTGTTTCTTCTTGGCTTGAGGTGAATCAGGTTCCGCCAGTGATGGCAGACCGCAGCTGCAAAGCTACCCAAGATGCACACATTGCGAGAATGACGTAACGTAGCATATTGAAACCCTATCATGTGGGGGACGAAGATCACCAATGGCAGCTCGGTCCACACGAGAGGGAGATTACAATTAGGTACATTTGCAATGTAACTTGTTGAACGTATCATGATTTTAGTATCAATGATAAAAAAATTCTTTGATTTGATTGAAGTAAAATATTTTTTATGTTTAAAAGCCTGTATGCAGAGACAAGATAATTAGTTATGAGTTAAATGTTTTTATAGAGATGGCCGAGTCTAGTAAAAAATTATTCCAGTTAAAATTTTAAGAAATATTACAAGCCTATTTAAATAGGTGATAGATGCTTATTTTAATGACAATTTTTCTCAGCTGACATATGTTTATCTATAGTTAAAAAAAATTCAAATTGGCATATGATACAAGGAAATTTTGTTTTTAAAATATTTAAACAAAATTCCTTGAGATAATAGTCGGACTCTCTCACCATAGCGTATATTTACAATTTAGGTAATTATGAAATATGTCTGATACTTGAGCGTTTCTTCTCCTCCAACTAACAAAAAGATAATATATATCGTTTAGTGCAACGGGTTTAGAAAAGACTGGACATCAAAAGATACGAGTATAACTCGTACTGTTGAAACAATAGTGATGAGTCAACTTTTAATTTATAATTTTCATGAAACACTTTAAAAACAATTGGTGGTAAATCATTATGCTCTATTCTACATTCTTACTAAATTTTTAGCGCATATATTGACTAGAGTAGACCAGTGTTCGTGCTATTATCCTGTTTGAATATTCAGGTCGTAAGCCATCTATTACTTGAATATTTCGCCTATAATCATGGTTAAACCTTTGTCTACATCAGCCAGTTATCATACCAGAAATCCAGAGAAGTGGTAGTCGAACTGAAGCTACAATAACCTTCTAACTTAAGAGTATTCGCTAAGGATCCATATTATTTTTTTCAGATGATTCTTAAACAAAAAGTATGATTCCTTACACAGGCACCGAATAACTAAGTAATTGACCCCACCCAGTCACACTCGCATTGCTGTTGTTATGAGCAAATAAAACGTTATTACATCACAAGAGGGTGAGAACGTTAATATTTCTGTCACTGTATGGGATCATCAGTGGAGAGTAGTTTTGTGATTATGGTTGACTAAGGAATAAATTAGTGCGGTGGCACTGCTTGGAGTCAAACGAAAATAAATGCAACCCTAGTTCACTTGAAACCATTTTACAGTTCAAGTTGCATTTCCGGGTAATGAATGGGTAATTTATGACTAAACTTAACACTGGGTCGAACTGTTGCCATAGGAAAAACACTTGTAGAATGTGTTTTCATCCATTGTGTGCGTTAAATTGAACATTTTTACATTATGAATGCGTTCCATCCGTTCATATCATTATTATTAAGTATTTTATACCCATAATGAAGCTTTTGTTCATGATGCCGAAACGCACAGTTGCAATGTAATTAAAAACTATTTCAATTCATAATTTAAACCTAGGTTATATATGTCAAAACGTTTGATAAACGACAGAATAGGTGCCATTATAGTGCGGTGCGAACAGGACTTCTTTCAGTAGCGTGTCTCTGTGTTTCAGTGTGTGACAGAGATTACGATGTTCTTATTTACTAGTCAACACATGAATTTTGAAAAACTCTTTGGAGCTCAGTCTGTGGGCTTTATCATGGAACGTGAATATTACACCCCATCACTTGTACAGAATACCCGTTTCTTTCGTTTATTTTTGGTGAGGGGAACTTCTCCCACCGTGTGTAATCACAATGCTTAAGATAGCGAGGCTTTTCCGGAGTAATGTCCAAACAAAACCCTTATCGTCCGCCAGTAGCGTTTTTGTTCCGCGAGATACAGCTGTGCGGCGATTTTATCTGGCATAATGTCGTGGGATTTTTGCTGTGCCGCGCGAGAAACCTTATGTTTTGTCCATCACGCCGAGCGTCAAGCTGCTCGTAAAGTTTCCGCAACGTCTGACATACTTGCATGGATAAATTATGCATGCCTTTAAACTACTCCCTAGTCCTAAAATTCGGAAAAGTGGGAAAAACCCTAGCAGAATACTTTGTCGCACAATTCGTCTCCCTTGGATGATTCATATTATCATCATTGCTCCCAAATTTCAAAATTACTTTTTCTTATTGCATCAAAATGTATTCAAAATTTTCCTTTTACCTGGCGGTATTCCTGATTCTCCTTTTATTCATACTTTTGGTATTAATATATTAGTCTGGCATCCTTGAGACACCATTTTTCTAATACCAGTATTTATTTTTGTAGAAACGTCAATATATTGGCAACGATGGTATAAATTCCCCAAAATTTTATTTTTACCCAAAAATAACGTATATTACTGTACGACCACCTATTCTGTTGAACCAAGTTCACTGTTGGTCCGTCATCTTTTAAATGAAAAATGATTTTAACTCTATGTAAAGAAAAATTGATAAAGAATTATAAAAGTTATTAAGACAATTTTGCGCTTTTATCCGTGATTTTTACGCATACATTAAGACTTTTAAGGACTTTTTTTAATTAAATTTCTGAATGTGCTTATTGTTTTAAAATACCTTATATTAAAGCTCCAATAATATTCTGCCTTACTAATATCTACCTTAACTAAAATTTTCAAAGCTAATTAATTTGAGTTATGGGCGGCAGTGGAGAAAAATGGAGGATATTAAAATAAGAAAGGGAAAAAACGAATTCTTATGAATAGCACGGCAACAGTGAAAGGTGCAGTTCGAAGAAGGTAATGGACGTAGTAGAAGACACAGAGCATAAGATGCGATGCTACGATACGCTGCAGACGGTGTTGGAGGGCAAAGTTCTGCGAAAGAAAGAAAGAGAGAGGCATAGAATAGACATTTGGGACTGGAGTGAAGGGAGGTAGAATGTATGTAGAGCTAAAGAATTAACTGTTGTAGCGTGGAACCTGGACTACACAAGGATTTCTTGTGTCGTATTAGTGACGGTCTACGAGCAGAGCAGCGTAAAGCAGCAGGGTATGTCAAATACGACCTAGTCTAACCTGGTAGACTACTGAGTATTAACAAATTCAAATGTAGCAGTTGATAATTAGAAGGAAGGGTATTATTTTATTTATTTTCAATAAATGAAGTTATTTTGTATAAACTTTACAAATCTTAAATAACACTCGTAGTACTAAATGACTATCACATAAACGAAAAATATCTGAGAGAACATTGATTGACATTACTTAATTTTCAGTCATATGACAGTCATGTAGATACAATTGCTGATAATTATCAAAATAATTCCTGTAAATCTGATCCTTATGATATGTTATTAATAAATTCAAACCAATGTGTACCCTTCAATATTTGAAAAAAATATTGAAATTCAATATATAAGATCGAATATTTTGGAATAATAAAACCTACCATGTGATTATAATTTTTTTCATTAGTAAGCTAAACTAAGCTATACATTTGGCGTTTGAAAGCCTAGTTAAAGAAATATTAGTTTCCGTAATAAGAAATTAAGCTACGTAGAATGCTCAATATATAGATAAAGTAACCACATCTTTGAAAATTTCGGCTTGAAGCAAAAAAAAAATCCGCAAAAATAAGAGATCTCCGAAAACTTGGTTTAAGGGTTTTTGATTGCTAATATTGAGATCAGATCAATACGATTTCAACAACTCCATCTCTGAAAACGGTGAATATATTTCAATTATTTGTGGAAAAGTCAACAAATACACGTCCACATTTCCCATTTGAAAGACTTCATAAGATTGAATGTCAAATTCCAAAGTCTAAAGATTTGTCAAAATTAGGCGAGCCCTTTCTACGCTCTAGAAAGGTCTCCAATCACATTGCATTTATGATGATTTTTAATTAATTTTAAATTAAATATGTACAGATAAAATGTGATCGCTATTGCATTAGAAATATGGTAAATTAGACTTCGGTAATATTTAAACGGGTGCTTGGGTTCTCCAAACCTATTTTCGTAAAAAAATAGCTTAACAATTAGAAACTATACTAGTAATACAGTTAAGTTTTCAGAAACATCATGGTCGTCATTTGTCAATTTTTGTACTAATCTAATGGAAGCTATTTAAAGACTATATGCAAAATATATAGTTAAAAAAAGAATCACTGAAGGAGTTTTCATTGAAGAAAAAACGTAATACATATCAACGATTTTCTATATTTCATAAAAATCAATCTCTATATATATGTCCATTAACGAATGAGAAGTCAATAGAATAGAGAAGAAAGAGAATAGAAAAATTGAGCTTTTGGACCCCTGGGAAGAATTATTTGTAGCGGGTACAATTCTAATTTAAAAGAATTTTGAGTAGGAATATTGAACCCATTATTACGCCATTCAGCCGTTATTTTGAATTTATATCCCTCCATCATTGAAGAATTCAGCTTAATTATTACCTATAAAACTACGCGTCATTTTTTTCCATTTTCCTTTTTTCTCTAATCCACTATTCTTTTCTTACGAGCACATAAGTAAATTTCCGTTGAGAAATACTGATATTGATAACTTTATTTATCGTTAGTGATTAAATTATGTGAATTGCCACCATGCAACAAAAGCTTATTATTTAAATTTAATATTTATAATTCAATCAGTTCTTTATAAAATTATATATCTGTGGCTACGAAATGGGTATACATACTATAATATGATGGCAGAATAAAGTGACATTAAGAGTTTCGTTTCACCCTTTCAGAGCAACGGTGGAGGAAAAGAAGTCAAATTACTGCAATCATCGTCACATCTCAACAACCTGAGGTAGATTCACATCATACTCCTAATGGTATTTCATTAATTTATTTAAAAAGAGTTACTCTAACGCATGCTATTTAAGAGTTTGGGCGTAACTTCCGAGGTCTGAAATTCTGCCATTAGTCAAATAAGTTTCTGTAGGTTTCCTACGCAGTTTGGAAGGCGGTGTCTAGAAATGGAATGAAACTATCGACGGAAAAGGATAGCAAATAGCAGACCAGGAAATCTTCGTCACTCCATCATTTTTCCATTCCGTGTAATTCATTGCTTTTGGCAGTACAGATCCTCTCAGGGTTTAACGGAAAAGAACTTGTTTGGAGAAAACCGGAAGTGAAGGAACTATGAAACATGGGAACTCAGCACGGCTTATAAACTTAAAATTATTCTGCACGCGTCATCGATATATTACCTTAAATTAGACTCAATGCACGCTATTCTAGAATAGCATTGAGGCAATAGAATTCTAGAGGCAATGAATGCAGTTATTTTCTTGTGGTTTGAAGATTAAATAGGGAGTTTTGGATTAACGTTTCGTGCTATGGGATTTCCTTGTTCTTAGTGCTCATTGGTAACATTTTCGAACCGAATGGGGCCAAGTGAAGGCTTTGACCAAAGGTGTACCCTATTCCAGATATGAAAATATTTCTTGTCCGCGCGCATAGAAATAAGTGCAGAATGTCCAATGATGATAAAACATTGGAAAATGTCATAAATTGAACAAAAGCTATTTAAATCAAATCGTCATTTTTCTCTAATGTGAGCAATGATTTCATAACTAAAATATACATTTTAGGTTTATTTCAATGATATAATAGAAAATACATGCATGCATAATAATGCATAAGTATTCTATCAGACTAAATACAATTAAATGAATTATTTAGATGCATTGCTTGATTTTAATGGTACCTGATATACCTAAACTAACCTACAGTCAAACTAAATTGCATTTTAAAAACTGCATGTCCATAAAATAGCAAAGTATATCCATCTTAATGATTGAAGTAAAATATAACCAATGCTTTTTTCCTAAATTATTGTCTTCTGTGTTTACCCTGTATGACCCTGTTGTGCCCAGCCGCTTACTAACCTGCTCTTCCGTTTCTCAAGGTATACGTAATCTTAAGAAAAACTCTTGTTAATATCATTAAATACTTTTGGAATTGATAAATAGAACCTCACTATTGATAACAAGTTTAAATATTCTGGATGAATTGAGTTCAAACCTAATATTGATATCACAGGCCAACAGTGGTTTTGGTGCCGGAGCTTTTAATGTTGATTTAAATAACAATTGGGGTGCTGAATCCAATTATGACACTAGTTTTTTCCTATCAGCTATAGTTTTCAATATAATATGTTGTTACTTACGTAAAAAAATCTTCTACGTGATGATATGGGAATATTACATTAATAATAAAACCCACTAAATATAAAGACTATAGGGCTGTTAAATCACCCACAAACACAACAGAATTTTACAATACAATTGAACACAAAACTAAATTTCTTTACTGTAATAAAACAAATTGAAAAGAAAAAAATACATAAAAACATCACTCAACACATCGGAAACTCTTTTGCGCGATTTTCTTGAGTGCACTTTGTTCAAACAGTCTCGTTTTAAGCACCAGCAGTAATCTTCCATCATATGGTTATCCCATCTTCCTTGGTAGCGAGCTTCCATTCTTTTTTATCCTGGTGAATTCTTACACCTTGTTATTCACTTGTGTCTCCTAAATTTCCAAGAAAATTGTCTAAGTGGCTGAGTAGGTAGTGAACTTTTGTGCTCATATTACATCCAAGTGATTTGAAGTTACTGAGCATAATGTTTACCAGCTCAATATAATTTTCACTTTTGTGATTTCCTAGAAATTTTTTTATGACCTCAACAAATGACATCCAACTAATTTTTTCAATCTCATTCATTGACTCGACAAAATCAGGATCCTTTGTAAGTTGTCTGATTTATGGCCCCTCAAAAATACCAGCTTTACGTTTTTCAATACTTATATGGGGCATCATTAGTCTTTAGTAGCCGAAGCATGGTCCATCCTTGTCAAGAGCCTTTACAAATTGCTTCATTAGGCCTAGTTTAATAGGTAGAGGCGGTAAGATGGTTCTCTCTCTTTCAACTAAAGATTCAGCAATGATGTTTTCTTTCCCAACAACCAAGTTTTCTCTCTTAGGCCACTCCTTCTTAATCCAGTGGTTTTGTCTGTTCCTGCTATCCCGGAGGCACAAGAAACAAGGATATTTTGTGTAGCCACTTTGCTGCCCAAGAAGAAAGTTCACCATTTTTAAATCTACACAAATCACCCTGCGATGTTCCTGGTATTTTATCTTCTGTAGGACCAATGCTTTTGTATCGTATTCTTCTTTCATTTTAGTTGAATGAGCGATTGGTATTGCGCCAAACCTGTTACCATTGTGAAGAAGTACACATTTTAAACTACGCTTGGAGCTATCAATAAACAAGCGCCAATCACTAGCATCATATTTTAATAGTAGTCTCATTTTTTCCAAAAGACCCTTAACGTCTAAACAAAATGTAAGATTGTCTTCTTGAGTAAAGAAGGGTAGCATATCCTTTTCTCTTGTGCGATAAAAACTTATTTTTGTACCGGTATCGGTACCGGTACCGTACCGTATTTTTGTACCGGTACCGTACCGTATTTTTGTACCGGTACCGTATTTTTGTTTTTTAATCTCATTGGCCTACAATATAGAAATATACATAAAACTTATTGACAGTTTATTTAAAATAAAAGGAACACCGCAGAGTGGTTATAAATTAGTATACATATAGATTTATTTAACTTTGAAAATTATTTTCCGGAATATATCAAATATTAAAACAACTAATCGTGTAAATGTGCCATATCTAAAAAGGTAGACCTGTTAAAAAAAACGGATTTCATATTTGGATTCAGCTCTACAAATATAGTTAAAATTAGCACAAAGATTCCCGGCACCAAAAAACATTTTTTTTGTAGGCTTGTGTATTCATTTACCAGTCGTACATGCCATTATCAGTTATTTATGTGATATTCATAAAGTGGTCATTTTCTTCCGTACAACTTTTCTTCATAAACATTTTTAGAATTGTTGAATGTGCACAGTAATTATTTCAATTCCTGGATGAAGACCCCATTGATATTATCACGAAAATGTGTTGGATAGATGCAGGCAAAGCTCACCTAGTGTAAAGCTGAAACGGGTGTGGAATTTACTCATCATCAAGGTGATGAGTGGGGCCAGTTCGTTTTCTTGTACCACCTCTCTTCCCAGGAAGTTATGGTAAATGTAAAATCGAACAGCTTGGGTGCTCAGAGACGTCACCCAGAGTTCAGCCCGGGTTCACCGAGTAGTAGGAAAGCGCTCTACCCGCTGTAATACCGTTTCCTTTTTCCGAGTTTGTAAAAATGTTCCAAATATGAGCCTACTCCAATTCTCCTAAGCACCTTTCTCAGCCAAGAGCACCTTTTCTCTAGACATTTGAAAGCCAAGTAAAAATCAATATTAAGCCCTAATTAAAGGTTCGAAATAATCAATTATAAGATATTGTATCCAACAAGGGATTGGGAATATTCTGCGCAGAATATATTATTTAGGTTTGGTCAAAAATAACATTGATTAAATTATTGTAACACAGGTTTAAAATATATTAATATCTGTATAAAACAAGTAGGCATTGCATAATATGGCCAGAAAATCAGATGATTGTAAAAAAAAATTATTCTAACAAAGTTTTTTTGCTAAAATATAAATTTTACTAACACCATTATGCCGAAATACGAGAAAAATACTTTTAGGAAAACGATTGATTGGTAAAAAAGGTACTATGTTTACACATTACTGGGTGAAAGAATATGCCCGTATTTCTTGGAAAATATGTTTTAAAATGTTCATTTAACTGGTGCTTAAGTACAAGTGTAGGTTCAAGTACAGGTCCTGGGTGGTGTTTCGATATTGTTGAAAACATTCCTTCGACTCTTTGGCAATGAAATGTCATTAGATTTTCAATTCACCCCCGTGACTCCAAGAGATATATCGTTGAATTAGGGTAGTAGCCGCAGTAAAAGTGAATTTTTAGAATGATATTAACAAAATAAATGATATAATATGAAACGTGAAAAAACTATTGAAATTTTAGATTTGCTAAACATTGTCATCTCTTGGGCCGTAACATTCGCGGCCAATTTTTTTTAACTTCAAGTACGGCATAAACACCAAAGTCTAATACAGCTAGCTTTCTGTGTCAATCTACTGCATTTGAACTTTGGTTCATTAATTTAATTAATTATAAATTTCTATGTCTATAGAGATAATTGAGAAACGAATGTATGTTGCAATTTCCACGCTGTCGTTTTATGGATCGACTAAATACTAAGTAGGTACTCCTTATTGTACCAATGAAATGCTTCTCACAGTTCAGATGAAATTTCTACCGATCCTTTTTTTTTCAAATACTCTTTTAAATACCTTAAAAGGAAGATTTAGGAGCTGGTGGACGTTTTTCGCCATTCTCCATTTACTCGGGAGATTTTGGATGGCCGTTTTTTGCCTCGACGCCGTCATCACACAGAGTATAATCACGAGAATATTAAATAGCTGTCTCACCCGAGCTTTTTACATTTGGCAAATTACTCGCTCGGCGGGGCAAAGCTTTAGAAGCTTTTGATATAACTTTAGGAAGCGCCAAACATGCACAACGCGTAAAAAGAGCGGAAGTCTGCCAATTAAGAGCACTCTAATTACGCTTGTGTGTATTCTTGGCATTCCAAACTGCTTCACCCGACTGCGCATGAGTTGTGCAGCGTAGAGTGCACGAGTCTTCGGCCTAGGTCATCATCCCTTGAAAAAAAAGAACCTTTGTCCATAATTTTAAGCGCTTCCCGTGGATGTGGGAGGTTATCCTTTACTGTTTATTTTGCTTTTCGAAGCTGACCAAGCGTAGACATACTTTGTCAAACGGGATACTTTTCGCGATTAACGGGGAAAATTCTAATTGTTACACTTTAAAGTTCCCGATAATCTCTCATTCTAAGCCATGCACAGCCCGTAATGAATCTTCGTTCCCGACCAATGGCAGCCGCAGCTAAGAAGATTTCTCGTTGGAAGGAAAAAAATGTATATATCCAATTCCGAAATCCGATTAAAAATGCCTCCTCTTTCATTTTTTTCCTCGTCCGGCTGCGTTTTCTCCCGTGCCTTGCCCCTCTTTAGAGTTTAAGGATTGCTCGTTTTCGAAAGTGAATTTACGACCGTTTATTACCCGGCGGACCCCACGGGGTAAAAATTCAAAAATAACGACGAGTTTCGTTAGAATAGGGAAAGGCTCGCTCTGGCGAAAAAAGGAAAAGAAAAAAAAAGAACGCACACTCCGCGATCGATCTGATTTTCCTTAGCGCACGGGGGAGGGGGGAACGCTGCTTCCATGCCTGCTTGCTTGTGCTTGGCGGGACGGCGCATTGTATAGAGCGCAGTTCGAGACGGGGGAATGGGCGGAGGAGGACGTGGGAAAGGGCGATAGGGGAGGAGGAAGGGAGGGAGGAAGAGAAGATGGAATGCTCGGACGAGAATGCAGAGACGCGCACGGCGACTCCGTCGATCGCCGATTCACCGCCTCTCCGCCTGGTCCACCCCTCCCCATCCCCTCTCCCCGCGGGACCCGTACCCCCCGGTCCCACCCCGCGCGCGTCGGCCCTTCCACCCCTCCTCTTCCCTCTCCACCCCCCTGAGGGTACTCTCCGCCTGCGAGGCGATGCATGAATTAGCGAAAGGCCCGAGTGCTGCGGTTCGGGGCTCGGTGACTCGTTTTTTTTTTCGCCGAGAGTCGCCTCATCCGTCGGGCGGTGAGCGGACCACGGAGTCTTGGGGGATTCCGAACCCCGTCGCTCCCCTTATTAATGCAATGCGGTGGAGTGGATCCTGTGCGTTTTGCCTCCGTCTCGCCTGGACAGAACCCGACTCGCACCCACGCTCGGAAGAAGCGATCCCTCCCGCTGAAACCTTGTTAAAGCAACCGATACCAAAGTTACACAAATCCCAATACAGTTCATTCAAATTGGGATGGGTTCATTTAAGCATTCCTGCCCGCTATTTCGATAACGTCACTTCGGGCATGCAAGAGTCGTCTTAATTTTTTAGGAATCTAACAATTATGTTTGACAAACATTTAGAGTGAGTCCATGATTTAACAGAAAACTCAAACCCTTTTTTTAATTGGTTTTATTGCAGTGCATTTTGGCGACATGAACATAAGGCTAACAAAATAACCCTAAACGAAAACTTCTATCGTACGCATACATGAAAATGGGTGTAACACTTTTTCCATAGGGTCTGTTTAAAAGCTAGGGTGCATTGTTTTATTTGCATATCGACTTTATTGGACGAGATCGACACTTATAGTCCCTTCTTCCACCTCACCCTTAGGCAAGCCATAGCCAACCTAGCATTTTCATCCACTTGTGGGGCCAAAGTTCAGAGTGTGGGATATGAGATAAACCAAAAAAAAATTTGCAATTGAAAAAAGTCATTACTATGTAGTCGGGTTAATTTCTGTTATATGATCAGTACAAGTTAGTCGGGAATGTAAAATCTTACTTATTTTTGCAAATTAGAGATTAGTATTTCCTTATCATCGTAGAGATGTTGACAATGATTATTTTAAATTGAAAAAGTATTAAAATGAAATATTTCCTTTTTTCAAACTGTTTAACCATTTAGATATAAAAATATCTTTTCTTAACATTTATCTCTAATGCCAACTGTTTTTATGGAGGTTGTTGAGTAAAACGAACTCCCTGTGTGGCAATGATTTATTCTCTGGCAATATACAGAGTTTGGTTCCACGACTTAGCTAATGTTTTCCATTTGAATTTAGGCTTGTATAGCGCATCAATTTATTTCAAAAAGTGTTTATCGATAGAAATTCCAGTATAACATATTCCGTATTTTTGTCGTTGAATTTAATTCAAAATTACCGAGGTTTTCTTGCCTTTTGGCATAATCAGTGTATGTGTTGATCTATAAAAAGAGATGATTCAAGCGTGATATGGTGGAATATCATGATGAATGAAAATTGGAAATTTTCCACAAAATAAAATTTTAATCCGACCAGTTTCGATGTAACTACACCATCTTCAGGTCAAATATTTTCAGGTAAGACCTGAAGATGATGTACTTAACAACGAAACCGGTCGCATTGAAATTTTATTTTGTAGAAAACTGCGAATTTTAATTAAAAAGTGTTGCTCTATGTTGTTCATAAATTCATTTTAGTGTTTTATAGATTTAGCATAAAGTTATTATAAGAAGTATTAACACTTATATTTTCAAAAACCTATTTCTCATTTTACTTTGCATTGAAAATTATTCTTTCACATACCGTTGAACTCTTTTTTTCTTATTATAATAAAGGACATATTGTTGTAGATGATTTAGGTTATGTAATATATGTTATAATTTTATCATTGGGTGCAAGTAAAAAATCACTCGATGATCAAAATGAGAAATGATTGCCTCTAATTGCATTTTAAAAAGGTATTCAGTCAGGTAATAATTTATTATGAAGGAAATATACACTACAGGTCTTAAGTTAAGAATTAAAGAAGCGTAAATCATAGGATCCCAAAATGATGTTGTCATGCTTTATGTTTTAACTTAAATAGTATTATATAGTTCCATAGCCCATCAAGAAGTACACTAAACAAATAAAAAATGGGGATAGAGTTAGAACCACAATTTGCGCCTTACTGCAAGTTTTTACACGAAGTAGTCCTAAAAACTGATGTTGAGATATCTGGAAGTATTTTAGCTTCTGGAAGTATCTCTCATGATGTGTAATATAAGAAATACATGAACCACCCAATATTGTACTAAGCACATTTTAAATTATCCATTTATCTTTTGTATCAATTATCCAAATTTTTTCATCCGTAATACCAAATTTTTTCATCCGTAAACTCCCTTATTTTGTAATATTTTGTTTTTCATTTACAAATTCCGAATGATGAATTCATTAGATGAATAAAAATGCTCGTATTTTTCACAATCTTTTATTTTTTTAAATCACCTTGCGAGATATCTCATCGTATTCTTGCGACATATCTCCTCAGGTCATAGCTGGTCGCAAATTTACACGCATTTTCAAAACATTAGTCATCAAAAAAGAGTTGGTATTAAGATACTGATATACACTAAAGGACGAAATATATAGTATCTGCTGGATATGTTATTTTTCCCTGTGGCGAAATAACTTCTTATTGCAAAAACTTTTCTTCAGGTCTTTCCTTTCTGAGACACAAGGAACGGGCAAAGTGATCCAAAATCCAAGAGAGATGGAGTCAGTCATGTAAATCAGGATATACCCTTATAGTGTGTTTGCTGAGCACTAGCTGTCACTAACCGAGAGCAAAGTAACAGTTAAGTACACATTGCGAATGTCGCATGGAAAGGCGATTAGCTTATTGTGTCTTCCGGAATGCTTTGAGAACGGATTCAAATATCCTTGCTTGCAAGTAATCAATCATGTTTTCAAGAAGTAAATTTAATCTGCCAAGTGATATCTTTTGAACAGATTATTGAATATAAAATTTAGTCTCAGAGATTTGCTCATTCATACTTGGGTGGGTAGAATGTGTTTCATCTCTGCTCAATGGTAGTGAGAGCAAATAATTAGCACTGTCATGTTTAATGGTTGCTAGCTACATTCCGAAATTTAGTGAATGGAAAAAAAAGTTAACTCTATGGAAGTGAAAGCTGATATATTCAATCAAGTTTGTCCTTCAGATTAGCAGAAAAATCGTAACAATATTTTAGCTTTAACTTACTATTACGGCATCAAGAAAATTAAAAATTTTTGTTGCTATCTCAATTACCGCGGTCAGGGAACATAATGTCTTCTGAAGCTGTGCCTATCACTATCTGAAAAAATGATTACGAGCTCTAAAGGTGAAAATATTCACGGAATAGTTCAGACAAATCCAGAGATGTGAGGAAACTATAGCAAGGCTCCACAGCTAAGTAAATTCGGTTTTGTGTTTTAATATAGTCTTATTATAAATAAATGCCATAAAAGTCAAACCAATATTTATTATTTATGGCATATTTCGCAGTATTTGATGCATTTTTAAATCCATTTAGCTACCTAAGAGTATTTTTTAGTTCTTACTAGAACGCATGGGTGGCGGTAATAAAAGTTTCTTGAAATTATTATAGTGCTTCAATTGACAATCATTCAAAATTATTCATAAAAATTAACAATAAAATATGTAATATTGTTATCTACCATAATTTTGGGAAAAATAAAGAGCAATGTCAAAACTTATACTGACGTTATTAAGAATAAAATGTACCCTAGTATTTGGTGCCCGAAGGTAATATAGTGGTATTCAGGCGACCTTTGTATCTCCAGAAACATTTTCGTGATACATGTATATAAATGAATACGGATCCGTCTTATTTACTTCTAGAAAAATTCTGGGTGTTTCTAATTGTTATTTATCAATTAAAAGTGTGAAATTTCGGAAAATCGCAATCCTTCTTTTTATTTTCTTATGTTGGAAGAATAACAATAAGGATTACACTTATGTCAATGTTAAATATCTTTCATCCATCTATCCTTAATTTGCCTTTTGAACCTGTATAACATTCCAGATTCCTACTTCTGAAAATATCTTAGTACGAAGCTCTTCTAAGTGGCTAATATTCTTTTGGAAAGTAAAGGCATCAGCTACCTGCTTAAAAAAACACTTAACTTTCCCTATCAAACCGTCATAACCTTGGAAGAGAAAATTGTTGTCACCACTTAAAACATATCGGTAGGTAAATCTATCTAAAATTGAATTAAGCATAAAAAATTCAATCAAAACGTTTGTTATAATTTAATTGAGTACTAAAACGATTATGGTTATGATTAAGGATTAATGTTATGGTATGAAGCTTCCAAGAATAATCCCAAAAATCGGCACAGCCTGGAACAGGAAAGTGGTTGGTAGTTTGGCGAGTAGCTGATGTAACTGCAACAGGGGTACTGATGACCAAATATAATAAACACTTTACCAAATTTCATTTACAAATTTACAATTGAATGAAGGTGACGTGCAAAATAAGTACTATAGTGAGGGTAGGAAAAATAAGAAGGTAAGAAAATCAGAGTGCTGTGAGTTCAAATCTTTTAGATGTGCGTGGCTGTTGGAAGTAGATAAGTGGAGGGTATTAGGACCGTTAAAGAAAATTTAGGAAAGATTGCTTAATAATAGTAGAATACAGAGTATTTGAAGACGGAAGCTGTATAGAAATAAACATAACGATATAAAAACTGAACATAGCAGGAAAAGAAGTTGAATTACGGTATGCTTTATAAGTGGACCCTCTGAGAAACTAATAAAATGGAGTAGTGTATTCCAGAATGATGGAAGCGTCGGGTGAGCATATGGTACGTAGAAAATGCTTATGCTTGCCCCTAGAAATAAGCCTTATGCTTGACCTCTATGCCTAGTACTGTAAAGTTTCAATTTTTACCATTGACACCACGACGTTGATTTGTCTAAATTGAAATTATATTTTTGACGATTGAGAGGTGAGCATTTTTCATTAAGTTCTGTAAAAATATTTTGTAGGCATATCATAGAATTAAAAATTCCAGAGAAGAGTGAGAAAACTTATCAGGATTAGGGAAAATGAAGAAGAGAAAGTTAAATTAAGTCAAAACATATTTATCGATGAATTACTATAGACACCCAAAGGGTAAGGGGACAAACGCTGAAACGTGTATTTGGGAGTCGAAATGTAAGCTAAAACGTCAGGGTGGAGTGTATTTTTATTCATGGGATTTAAGTGTTTCCTGTCGAAGATCATAAACGAAATTTCTCGGGTTTCCCCCCAGGTAGCGCTGAATGCCATCGATGTTTTAATGGCTAAACCTCCATCGTGTCCAAGATGGTAGAGACGGCCGTTGCAGCTTCTGTGATGAAATGAAGCCAAAGCAACTTTCATGAATTAATTTTCATTTGTTTTTATTGCATAACTGCAACTTAAAGGTAAAAATAATATGGCAAGAGAAACACACGAGTGTGAGAATCAAGAAATAGCCGGGGAAATAAAACCAACAAATCGATTGCTCAAATATGTCCTCTTAGAATACCTCATGTATTTAGAAAAAATATTAGCATGCATTAATATGAATACCTCCATAGCATGTAAAATATTTAATGCAGAAATTTTTGCTACGGGGAATTTATTCTAAATTCGAAAAAAATATTTCATCAATTTGCAAGCATGTGAAAACTGTAAGTAAAATATCAATTGTAGAAACTTCTAACTCTGACTTTGCACGAATAAAAGTAACACTAATAGCATAATAACATAACAATGGTAACATAATAATGGCATAGCTAATTTGTCTCCTAATAGTTGGTAATATTGTTATATCCTAACGATCTTCCTTATTGAGGTGATGTACAGGTAGTATCAGGCAATATGCCAAGAAAGAATTAACAAAACAACTCTTTGCGTAAGTTACCACGTGATTACAAAATATTTCAAGTGTACAAAACCGTTTCGGGACCTAATAGCTAAGGGATAATTGTTGTGAATACGTATTTTTTTAGATTATTTTATACTAATGTAGAATACAATTAGGTCCACTTTTAGCGCCGTAAATGTAGGGATGTGTTATTCAAAAAATCATCTTATTATTTTGCTCTATTCTCCATCGTAATGAAAGTAGTGTAAAGGAGATGGTGCCACCTTCCATACAGAAATATAATCAAGACAAATAATCTTAGACATCATACAAAGCCTTCTGGTAGCGATGATCCATGGTTGCTCTTTTTCTAATCCCCAGCATTATTGAATACCGTAGTGTGTGAACACAAGACATAATTCTACATAAATATATTTCTAATTCTCGTTCATAAACACCCGGTGTATAGTACGCAATCTAGGAAAATTAAGTGCTCGATAGGCATTGCTTACTTTTTAGTTTTGCATCTTGAAAGAATGACGGAGAATATTAACTTCCCATAGAATTCCTTAGAGATAAGAAAATATGTCGAAAAGTTTGAAATTTGACTTGATTTTCGAAGTTTATTATGAATAAAACTGTAAAATTAATATATATTTCCCAAAATCAGAGTTAAAATGCTATAAAACAGTAACATAGTGGGGTATAGCTTGTGACACTCAAATAAAGTGTAATATTCATTCCTTTAAATAAATAGCCGCATTCCAAGAGGAGCTTCCATTTCTGTTTCAAATGTCTTCACCTGATTACAAAGAAATAAATATTTGTTACGGATTCAATTTGAACCACACAAAGGAATTCATCAAAGCTCTTATAAAAATGTACCTAATATTGTAATGAACAATATATTTGAAATACAATATGATATAAAATGTTGGTTGTTCATTTGCTAAGAGCAATGTCATCTTTTTCAGACTTACGGCTTGTTGTGGATCCAAACATGAAATTGAACAAATTTTCACTGTCATATAACTAATTATTTACTTGTGTATAATTTAAATTTAAAATTACTTTATCCGTAATCCGTTTCGTGAGTAACATACACTGAGTATCTGTAAAATGAGATAAAAAGAATATTTCCCATAATAAGCTATATATTCTAACTTTTCATTATCATGTAATTATATTTACGAGCTGTGTATGACTTCTGGCCAGATGATTTCACAATATTTCCGGTAGCGTATTGTGTTCATTCAAGCGCCTTTTTATATGGATACTCATGCAATTCCTATTCAATTAATATTTAAAAAAATACTTTATTAGGTACAACTTAAGCGTAACCCATTTTATTAACTTATCCGTTCCATCTAACTATCTTAATACTATTAATACATAATTGCATGATTTGTACTTAAATTAACGTTAAATTATGAAATTACTTGGATTTATCTGATTAAATCTTTATCAATATGCTAAAATGATTAGTACTTTCTTTTAAATTAACCTACTATGAAATATTCTCTTCCAATTTCTTTTATTTCGATAAATTTTTTTATCTTAATTAAATCAATATATATTTTTGACGCATGATTATTGTCAGGTTTTTATATTCTATTTTTAGAACGCTCATCGTTAATACTTTTATTTCTAAGAATTTTTAAGATAATTTTCTAAAGTGACTTACGATTACTAGAAAGATATTATATACCCACTAAGCCTTGGAAGTAATTATGCAATGTCACAATTCAATCTTCAGGAAATGCAGGCTGTTTAGGCTTGAAGCAGTCACAAGCAGTGATGTGAAAAATCAAGTAAAAGCCATCTGTCTCTCTGGCATGGTTTCCGTCTCTTTTGCTGAGTGGAGTTGATTTCCCCAAGCGGAGTAGAGGAAGAAAACTCATTTGCATTCGGAAAAATAGCCGAAATGCTACACCTAACGGTTCAGTTGAAGAAAGTTAGCAGAGCGTGGCGTAATTGCAAAACAATATTTACGCGCTTAGAAACCGAGAATGAGCGGGAAAGCATTCCGTGCGGGAGTTAGCACGCGCACCTAGAATTCCATGGAGAGGCCATTGTTTCAAAACTTGGCAGGTGTGAGTTCAAATGTCCATCTTGCCCAACTGCAATTGTATGTTTATTTATTTGCTCAGGAATACCCTGGTTGCATCACTCCATCGGTACCTATTACCACATGTTAATTAACTACAATAACAGCGGTAACCATAGAAAGGCTTCTTCATGTTATTCTCATTTTTTGATATTAGCATCAGAAGATATTTTTTTTTGGAAACTATTTCTTGTCTGCGTTAAACCGTTTATTTTGAATGAAGTAGCGACACTTCAGACAGCGTAAGACCTTCCAACATATAATGGCTAAAATAGTGACAGCAAAGTTAACGGCAGCTTATGGAAAATTAAAAAATATATATTTATTTATAGTGTCTATTTACCGATGGAGATTTTTCATGTCACAATTCAGTTTAGTCTTTGATATTTTCTTTTTAGGATTTGGAAATAAAATAATAAAGCTACATTTGTGATAAATTCACTTCTAGGAACATATTTATAAATAGTTTGGGGTACGAAGAGAGCAAATTAAGAATTCGGACCGACTATCTTTCTTCCGGCACAGGAATCTAGTGAATCATAGAAAATCAATTTGTATTTATAAATGATCAGATTGCATATTATATTTCTAGTGATACAGTAATTTCGAGGAAATTATCTTTACCAGTAAAACAAAGGGAAGAGTTGTTTTTACGAAAGTGTCATTCACAAAAAGAAATTAAATACTGAAGCAGCTAGCATGGAGAAACAAAGCGGAATTATTGCTAAATAATAACTCAATTGATGTTTGGTTCCTAGTGTCTTCGATTAACAACGCTGTAATTAATAAAATGATGGTTTGAAGGAATCGCTAAAGATTTGGATTTGAAAATATAAGAAAAAAGTTTTTGGATTTTGCTTTTGTAAAATCATGAAAAACAACGAAGATGGACCAATATTCGATGAAATACATATTATATGGTATCGAAATGCTTAGTAATTATTGCTTGATTAAGAATATACTATATTACAATATGAGCACAGAAGAAAAGGAAATAAATAGATATTTCAAAAGCAATATCAATATGATCAGAATATGACCAGGGTAGTATCGCAGTACTATATGTCCTTTGCAATGAAAAGAAGTATTTTTGATTAGCGGTAAATATTTTAATGCATTAACAGTCGATAAGCTGATGTGATACTACAATTGTTAACGACGCCCAAATTTCAATGATCAAAAGTTTTATTGAAAAATATTTTGTAGCAGTGTGAAACAAGGCAATGTTTGCTCTTTATGGGGTTTTGCAGGAAAACTTTTAAAAATAAAAGTGACTACTAATAGGAATAGGAATAAATAATTTAGATTGATAATCGTGTCAAATCATTTCTATCCATTATTCCACGTTAGAGTTAGATTTAAATCAAGAAAGCCTATTTTTATATTGCTTATAGGAAGAAACAGCGCATTTTAAAATTGCTTTCTGAAGCTTTCAGAGCTGCGTCCAGCCGCAAGCAACACGCGAATCCAAATATGATATGCCAAAACAGAGACTTAATATATAGACTTTATTTCTAGTACATGCGTATGTAATAGTTAATTATATTACGTGGATTATGCTTTGACATTTAATAGTAATTGATCAGGATACTCAGAAATACCCGTGATTGCAGTAACTGCCTTCCGATTAGCCTTCCTTACTTGTGTATAAGGCAATTTGCCGATCAGCTTTGTAGTATTACCTTCATAATTTCACTCTTAAAAACCAAATATTAGTAATATTTTATTGTGATTACTGACAATACTCTAAACAATAAATGATATTATTTGGAGGTTATCTCCAAATAATATCATTATTTGTTATTTATAGTTATTTGGTTTATTATAGTTATTTGGCATCATATTGCTTCCCGTGCCCCACCAAGAAAATCATCCAATAGGGCACTGACAGCTCAGGACGGACAGAGTCATTTTCGACATTTAAACTAGTACTCGATATGTGTGAGAACGCAAAAAAGTAAGTGTCATGATGATTTGTTGACTTTGAGATGGTATACCTGGGTGTATTATGGAGAGTTGTAGAAGATTTATAGAACATATGACATGAATAAGGAGTAAATGAATGATGTAAAAGTGCGATGCATGAAAATGTAATGTAAAAAGGATATTTGGGTCTTTGAGTGGTTAGTTAAAAATAACGCATGCCGTGTAACAAGAATGAGAAATTTTGGCGCGATTGTTAACAACTTTATGCATATAATGTGAGAGAATAATATAGAACTAAGTTAAATAACATGGCTAGAGATTCAAATTTATTAAAAAATTGTAATTGTGTGTGATGATTAGGTTTGGAACTTAGGAATGGAATTAGGAATGGGAACAACATTATATAGGCTGTGAAGACTGGACATTGTTCTTTCAAATGAAGTTTGTGAAAACGATAGATTTATTAGTTTCTGTTCATTAAGAAGAATTATTGTGAAGAAAGTCGGTGGCTAGTTCTTCAGAATAAACCTAGATTTTAGCTAAGTCCTGCGAAAATGAGAATCTTAGGAGTATTATTATTAAAAAACTTAATAAAGTTAATAAGTTATGATGTAATATGATATTATTGTGATACATTTGTAAGGAATTGAAAGGAGAGGACAGAGGCATAACCACAATAACTACACAATGCAAAACGTTACCGTGCTTACTTTGGAATGAAATGGCATGAAATATTGTTGACTTTTTGTGAAAATCAATCTTCTTAAGAAATGTTTCATCTTTGAATATTTTTACGTAAGGCTTGACGGAATACATCGTAATTGAATGGCCGTGATGAATTACTACAATGAATGAGTACGCGATGAATTACTACGTGACCCATTGCTACTTCCATTATTAAGTGCTGAGTTCCCATAACAGTATCACACAAATGTTTTTTCTTGTTAAAAAGTAAACAAATAAGAACAAATATTTGGACTTGATGGTGAATAATGGCTGTAGGGCGATATATATTTTGTTGTACTTCCATGGACATGTTTCAAATATGGGCAAGTGTGTTTGTTGATTTTCCTTTAGAAGGCAAACCCTAAACATTTTAAATGTTTAGCCTTTAGCACGCAGTACATTTTCCCTGTTGAACTACGACCAATAAGCTATTCATATGAATTTACGTTTAAACAATACGATTTTCAAAGTATTTGAATGTGAATGACTTTGAAGAGTGTAATGAATTGAATATTTCAGCTCGTGTAAAAATTCAGGTGGGTGATTAGTCATGGTAAATTTTTGCTGATGGAAATTCAAATGCAATTTACTATAAGTGACAAAAATCGTTTGAAGAAAGAAAATGGAGGCAAATTTAAATTATCAATTTAAAAATGCTGGTAAATCTTCATCTTACCTACTATCCCACTTAGTAGGAGCATATTAGGAATAATAGGCAACTGAAAAAGAAATATTAGAATCATAATAAGAACAAAGTCCCATTAGCTTAAAATATAACTGAAATTGGTACCTATCCGCAGGCAGCAACTTAAAAGAAGTTGCTGACAGCTGTATGGAGATGATAGTTAATAATCTTCAATAGATGCGCTGTTTCAGGAAGAATATAAAATATCTAAGGAGAATGACGAAATATAATCCACCGGACGACTAGATGATGTGAAATAGCCGATTGCATTATTGGTAAAGTAGATAATATATGAGAATTATTAATATAGTATTTGGAGGGATTAATCTCACTGTCGGCAACATTTGATTTCAATAACCATTAGGATACCTACATTTTAGTCCGCACCACATTTAAAAGAATAAATGAATGTTTAAGAAAATCGGGAGGGTATAGAAGTGAAAGAACTTTGGAAACTACTCATAACCTGTAACTCGGAATTTGAGGGGGAATTGCAATAGTTATATCAAGACCTAGGAAACGAAACTCGGAAGGGAAAGTTTTCTGAACTATTGAAGTTACTATATACGATGAGATGGAAGAAAGCATACAACATTGAAAAACAAAAAAAACGACTCTTCTCTTGAGACTCAAGTGAATCGAGGTTTGCCGGTTCTGAAATGGCTATTGGATACAAGCTAGTTTCTAGAAAGGCATTTAAGTTACAAAAACCTTTCTAAAACTTTATGGGTATGAAATATGAAATAACAATTTATAATATTGATCTAAAGCTTTAGTGTACAGCATTTTTAGTAGCAATTCCACTAGCACCTCCAGGTGATGATGTGACTATATTGTTTGACCTGGAAATACTATCAGGATTGCTACAAAATAGCTGATTTCTCAACTCGACTCAAACCATATTTTGAGGTTAATACTTAGGAGTATAGGGACACGAAAGTCGAGGAAATCTACTAGAGATCAATCATGACACTTCAAACTGCAGAAAAGGCATTCGGGATATAATAGGACAAAAATACTAAAAATAAGTCAGTTATGGTGGTAAAACCAGCCTGACTGACTAAATAAAAAGACCATCGGTTGACAAGGTTGTTTTTATATTTGAAAACAACAACTGACTGGCGTGTATAGCAGTCAGAATAGGAAGAGTTGCAGCCATAAGGAGGACATCGTTTTGAAATACGCTTAGGGGGAGAAGACTTTTCACATCTTCGCATGATGCTCACGTATTCTTGAATTCATTTTCAACTTCCCAAAATTATTGTTATTAAACAAAGGGATAATTATGTACTTACTCATTAAAATTGTATTAAGAAATGTGAGGTTTACATACAGAAGGATATACTATTGAACGCAAAAATAAGCATGAGTTGAATTTCAAGCTAATAAGTCCTCATTTAGAAAAGGGAAAATGTGTTAGGAATGGAAATCATAGGGAAAATTTCAAATAAGTACATTTGTCATTGGTCTACATCATAGATGTAACAGAAAATGGAGAAAGCCCTTAATTTGACATGAATGGACTGATTGGCTGCGAAATGAAATGGCATTCGAAGAAACCTCTAGGCTTTCTTCTTTTTCATTTTCTTAAGTAGAGAAATATTAGGAAAGAGGGGAACAGGTGAAGTAGAGATATTACTACCGGTGGAATTCTTGCGTATGCTGGAACCTGCATACTATGGCGTTGGAAGTTGTCGACGGATACTAAATAGCCGATAAGACCAATATTAGAGTTTTAAGGAGAATTCTAAACTAGAGTGCTTAGAGAAGGATAGTCAGGGAAACATAAATTTGACGTTAAAGAATTCATTCAGAGAATAAGTATGGAAGACATGGCCGTTCAAATTTTAGTACTGGACAATGGACGTGAGCGTGCTGCACATCGTTATAATGACACAAAGGCGGAATAGAATATAATCCATGCACAAAAGTAAAAGGAAATCGACTAATTTTCTGAAAACATAATGAAGAACGTTGCAACGAGTAATGCCAAATAACTAGGAGATATAGAAACATGTACATAAAGATACAGACACATAGACAGGAAGAAAAAAGAGTAGCTTACTATTTTCGAGCATTTAACACTTACAGGAAGAGTAAAGATAAGGGAGGAAATGAGAAGGAAAAGCTTCAGAATCAGGTAATAATGAATAAAGAAATATAAACGTATTTGAAACTAAAAAGTGTAAATTATATGCAGAACATTTTGAAATAATTATGAATTAATATTCGTTGAGGTGTGAAAAGGAACTGAATAGGTATTTTCAGGAAAATGGAAAGCTAGAGATAGGGTTTCATTTTAACAATTGTTAATAGTTGGAAAAACGATTCCCTCAGCGTGTTGGTTATTAAAGATGTATGTTGTATCGCCAGATGTAGTTTCTTTGTAGTTACAGAGAAAAATGCCTTCGTTGAGTATGACATGTAAATTTAAACCCAATATTATAAGGACATCAGAGAAGAGGATAAATATACTTCTTATCACACCAAATTTCAATCTTGCTGAAATAGTCTGAATAAATATTCTATATAGATAAATAGTTGGCATTATTTTAATGCATTAAACAATTCTCATTAGTATTTACTGAATGACCAATTTACTCATTCTATTTACTCGTTCTCAGCAGAAAATACCGGTATAAAATATGCCTCATTCATGTGATTTGCATTTATAATACTTGAAATATGATTCAACGATCTTTTTGAAACAATTTGATAACATCATTTTATTCTTAACTTTCTAAAATTCAACAAATATTAAACAATATTTATAGTCTATTGCCGAAGGCTTGAACTATTTAAAAAAAACTCTTCCTATGGACCATAACCGTAATGTGGTTGAAGGATTACCTTTACTGATGATCTATAAAGCTCCGCTTGCTGGATTGTTTCAAAATTGCCCCCCGCGGTATAAGATGTTATAAGAAATAGTATACTTACATCTCCATGTAATGTTGTGTTTATATTTATATGCAAAGTTCAACAATGGCAATTTTCTCTTCAACTACAAAGGAACTACATCGGGTAATACAACGTAAATATTTAAAAACCAAATCGTTGAGGGAAATGTTCTTCTATTAACTAGGGGGGAGGAAGCTAAGGTCACGCAAGCCAGATAGGTCCAAGGCTAGGAGCCTGACGTTAGGTAGTCTGCTCCCCAATAAGACGGCTGCAAATGCGTCTGACACCAGTTGGTCGCATATTAGAGTTATGGTACCGCGTTAAAAACAATTTTGAGGAAAAAAAACGAGAAGCCACCTTACTTAAATAGCCCATGCTACTATAATGGGCATAGGTTAGAGTATATACGTCTTCGAAACTACGGGGTTCGGCCCGCTCGGACATGTGTCGTGCCCGGCAGTGGGAGAGGAGAGGCTTCCGAGGTCGTCATCTCAAGAAATTTGGCAAACGTGTATTAAAATTAGAATTTAAACTGTAATTGGTAACTAATTAGGTATAAAAAACGCTGTGAAAGGGACAGTACGAGATTTTGGAAAGTTTGCAAAGTAAAATTAATTTTAACCCGCTGCATAGGTAGTATAATGCGCTAGCAGAAAGTAGATAGGAAAAATCCACGAAAGCAATTTAAAGATTTATCAGGGAAATTATAAGTTGGGGAAGGTTCAATATAAATGATACAATGATAAAGAGGACCTAGTTTAATGAAGACATTAGTCCAGCAAACATAGACGTAGAAAGAGAATATGACGTACATCAAGATTGCTTATGTCCACGCTTACTCGTTGGCGAGGTAGAAAGGTACTCGATGGCGAGAAGGAAAATTAAATTAAATAAGGCCGTTGGAGCAGACAACACACCCATGGAACTATTAAATAGTATAGGAGAAGGTAGGATTATGACCTTTTATGGACTAAAACTTGTATATATTATTCACGGTAAAGAAATTTTCCGAAAGTTCGTCATATTAGTGTTAATTCCTGTTCCAAAAATGAAAATCAGAAGTGCGTATGGATTGTAATCTATTAGCTGGATTTTGCACACATTTTAATGGGTACTTATGATCATCAATAAGAGAATGCAGGGGAGAGGCCATATACTTCCTTACGTGACGATCATTTTGTTTTCAGAAAGTATCGAGGAGTGTGCAACGTTCTAAGAATTATGTGGCCACTGACGGGGAGGAACTTGGAATGAAATGCGGGTGTATTTGCTTAATTCGTAGATTTAGAGAAGTAAGTGTGGTTGAACTAATGATTGAATTGCAGGAAATAGCGTTAGATTACAAAGATGATCAACTTTTGCGTATCTGTTTATTTTACAAACAACTATTTCAGCTGTTTATTGCAGCAGGTTTAGAAAAAAGAGCGTAGTTTAGTTTAGAGCGTAAAAATCATTTTCTATAGTCCGCCTTAATCGGAAATTTTACCCTTAGATATTGAGGTACTCTAATACGCATTAGCGGATGAATTTGTTCAACTTACTTTCGTGGAATTTCCTGAAGTTCTTTATATTTGTTTCGAAGAATTGGGTTAGACAGAAATATTCACAAGTAGGGATGTTAAGTGAGTATGGGTCTTGTATATTGGGAAAATGCTCGTTAAACCTTTGGCATGGACCGTGGTTATGTGCGGTGAGGAAACATGGCTGTTTAAGCATAGGGATAAGATTTGATTTTAGGCTTTTAAAAAGTGGATGTGGAGAAGTATGGAACAATTTAAATGGTTGAAATGGAAAACGAACGGGGAGGTACATGGTATGGTGCGGGAAGTGAGGGGATAGGAGAAATACCAGGCAGCAGGGGATTGGGTTACCGGTTTTGATTGGCAATATGATATTAAAAAGTACATTAGAGGAGAAAACATTAGGCAAACGAGGAAGGAATAGAAATAGGATAGGTATTTGGAACAAAATGAAGAATTGAAAGAGGTCTGTGACATTGAAGAAGGGTTTCTTATATTATTGGATGTCAGGTTGTGTTTCTTGGGGAGGCAAAGAAATGTGTCTTCTTACTATTGTATAATATATGTCCATTTAATATCTACCTTAAACTTTCGAATACCAATAACAGCAAGTTAAATAAACAAAATTATGTACAATGTATTTTTGTTGAAGACCTTTCACTCACCCAGCTATTTGTCTCGTTTTGATGTACTGAGCTGAGTACAGGCAAGTTTCAATATAATACTTGGAGCTTGTGTGTCACCTGACATTGTCCATCTGCACATCTAAGTTTCAATAATAATTATATTGTAGCTTATGTTTTCATTTAGCATACATGCATTCATTAGAATTGTACTATCTAACGATAGCCTTCTATCAAGCGGCGAACCATTAATAAAAATACAAATAACGGGGGTAGTAGTATTACTCGAAGTCACTAATGTAGTGCATTAATACGGAAATTAACAACTTACTTGTTCGTCATCTGAAAAAGTATACGATACTTGGATGGAGAAGTATTTTGGTGGCCAAAGTTTTTCTGGCTGTGATTAAAATATAATTTTGCAACAACGGGACGGAATTAGAACTAAACCTCGGCTGATGTCTTGCATAGTTTTACGCTATGTTCCCCGCGAACGGGATTAGACTTCCCGGTGTTTGGGGCATCGACGCCGATCTCCCCGCCTCGAGCGCCTGCTCGCCACGCGGCGTACAGGGGTTCGGAGGCCGCGGTCCGCGTCGCGACGTTCGTGGATAATCCCTTCGGAGCGTAACAGGCGTGAATCACCCCCGGAACAGTCGGGGCCAAACAAATATGGGCTATTTTGGAAACATACTCCCCTCTATTGGTCTCCAATCAGTAAATGACGGTTAATATGTACTTTGTCCCTGTACGACAAGTTTTAACTGTATCTTATTTATCGAGGTTATTATCTAGAACTCTTGATGGATTTGAAAATAAAAACATATATGGGCTGTATTCAGAGGAAAGATACATCAGAAGAATGTGTGCATGCTTTCATTTTTTTGCTGTAATCTTACAACAAATCCTTTTCGAATTGTCATGGTGCTATGAATCAAAGGTGAAAGGCAAAAGTACATTTATGTAGGTAGAAAACTATTTTTAAACCTTCAAAATTTTTGATAAGTTTTGAATGCAAGAATTAATTTTAGATTTGGAAACTGCCTCAGAATATGATTTACCTGTGTGGTATCTGGGGTTATAAGGGATTTCATATGACTTATATTCCATCTTCAAACTTAATATTAACCTCTTGTCTCTTATGATGTAAACAGTTCATGTGGACGAGAGACTGGCGATCGAGAAAATCCTTGGATAAGGAGTCGAGTCTCACCGAGTGTCTAGGGTTTCCTTGAAGAGCGGATTAGCGCAAAGTGATACTTAAAAATCCCTCCGGTAAATGACATATTACGTAAGAAGCAACGGAAGACTACCACATTTACGATAAACATGGAGTACAAATTTAAAATATGTGAATATGAAATATTTTGGAAGTATAATACCCCCTGATTTGGATTTCCAGGACGTCGATATACCAAGACAATGTGTAGAAAGACAAGCGTAAGTATAAGAAGAATAAAAATCAAAACTTGGAATCTGAAAAATCGTCTAAGACACGAAAAAGTAACAGATCTGAGAAGAGAGATGGGGAAAACAAGATGGAGATTCTGGAAGAAGCAAATTGAGATTTAACGGTTGTGTTAAAAAAACTGTAGAGAGACACTAAATGTTACAACAGTGTAATGAAAGAAGATGGGACGGTGAGAGATTTATTGTTAATAAAAATATGAATGCTTATGTAAGCAGGTAATTTATGGCAGCAACAGATTGAAATGTATGAAGATAGAGTCTGGAGCCAAAGATCTTCTCATCGTTCAGGTACATACCGAAAGGCAAATATAGTGATGGGCAAGTAAAGTAAGAGAAAATAAGGAAAAGAGAAAAATGAAGGAAAAGTATGCTGCATTATTGTAAGTTGTGGCTGTCACGCGAGTATAAGGTAATTGTAAAGATGTCAAAGGAACGGTTGGGCAGCATGGGCGAGAGAAGAGAAAAGGGTATAGGAGACAGAACATGTAGAATTACAAAGAGAAAATTAGTTAGCAAATATAAATGTTCTAATTTTAAATCCCAATGGAAGATTGAATATCTGTAAAGCACCAGGTGATGCGTATAGAACGCGGGTAGACTTCATATGGGTAAAATGTAGATGCAGATACAGAGTGAAGCAAGTTTGCAGTCTCCTTGGTGCAGATATTTACAGTCACCAAGTACTACGTATTGTAGAAAATGAAAGTAAGCCTGAAGAGGATAAAAAAGCTAACAGTGTAAAAATTGGGATTTTAGGGGTCAGAGAGAACATCGGTGTGCGAAAATGTGTTAGAAGATGAAGAGAATGGATAAATCGACTGAGAAATTATACTCAGTTGAATGAAATTGAGTGCAGCGTAGAGCCATTAAGCTTGTAAAAATTTATCATGAGGAGTGTCGCGACACTATTGGGAGAATTAAAATTGAAGGAACGAGTTGACCGTAGACTTAAATACCAGTTAAATTTACTGAGTGTATTTGAGAGAGGTTACTTGTCTGAAAATGCTAAAGAAATATTACTGGTCCCGAAAAAATATGGTAGATCAGAACACCAACGTAAAAGTAGGGAGATTTCTTGTAGAACGGATAGATTTCAAACATCGTTTTTTCCTCAAACCTTCAGAGATCAAAATAGATATGGCAGCAACAGCACAGAAGATAATTAGAATTGGTAGGGTATATACATGGTTGTGACATGTATTAGTCGATATCCTGCATGTTATCCTTTTTACTCGTGCATAAAAGATATTTTTATAACAATTCTACAACATCATTTGGTATGAATATTCTGTTATTAAATATTGCTGCATGTAAATAGTTTCTTTCGCGTGATCAAAATGTTTCGAGTGCATGAGTAAACTGATATCGGTGTACAGGTAACATGAATGGGATTGTACATGAATGACTGGTGACCTAACACCCCCCGACAAACGCCCTTATGGTGGCATGAGGAGTATTTTGTAGATGTAGCTATGGATGCAGATGTAGGAGATCGTAGAGGAGCCGTGGGATATAATATTGAAATAGACAAAAAAGGCCTGTAATGAAACGGTGGGCAAGAGGAAAGGATATATAACAAAGAAGCTCCAGATTTCATGGTTAATGATGGAAACAATGGAAGAAATGTCTTCAATCAAAAGATCTCTGAGGGAAAGAAGTTTATAAAAGACTGAATAGTGAACTAACAACGGAGACAAAAAAAACTACGGAAAAATGTGCAGAAATAGAAGAGCTTGAACGAATAGGAAGGCATGACTTGGTGATCCACAAGGATGCAGAATGTTACGTGGAATGGCAATAGAGAATCGGGTTTACAGACAACAGTTATGGAGATAGCGAATAGGGTAGGAAATACGTATAATAAATAAATCAAAAGAAGAACTGGAAACAGTAGATAGAATAGGCGAGACTACACAGGAGTGTCAGTTGGAGGAGGAATGATTGCGTGCATCAGGTTTTCTAATGATCTGATACTTTTTAGCCTTGACTGATCTTGACTAGCCTGATTGACTCAGACTAGCCTGATACTTGAGCCTTGAATAAACAATAGTTAAATGAAACATTGCAATATCTGAAAGAAATAAATAAGAAATCAAATGTGATGATAGGTAGGAGCTAGGTCATGATGATGGTGTCTGTGGAGATGATGAAATATATATTGGTGTGGAAGGAGAAATGGTTTAACAGGTGGAGAGGCACAGATATGTAGGTACGGATGTAAAGAAAAGTACGTGGTGTGAGATGTAAATTAAATGTTAATGGAATATTTCAGCGGAGTAGGCCCCGAGTTAGATATGCTACAATTTCTTAGGATTTCATGATATAGGCTTTTTAATTTTGGAGCTAGATCGAGTGCAACGAAGAGCAGCTATTTCTATGAATAGTAGTTATGGGCAAGATAGCACTTGGAAGAATTTGGATGGGATCCATTGACCGTCTGCTTAAATATAGGTTAAATTTACTGCGTAAATTTGGGGCAGGTTATCTGAGGATGTTACTACAGGCCCCCACTTAATTTGGTAGTACAAATCACCAACGTAAAATCAGGAATATTAATTGTAGACCGGATAGATATAAAATGTCGTTTTTTCCTCGAACCACTAGAGATCAAAATAGATATGGCAGCAATCGCTAAGGAGATAATTAGAATTGATCATGTAAATAATTGTTGCTATCCAGCATGTTCTTTATGTTTGTTAACCTTTTTATTTAATAGACCCATCATTTTATAGTTTTACAGCATGATTTGAATGTACTTACCCCGTTAGTAAATATTGCTGATTTAATTGCTTTCATTCGTGTGATTAAGGTTTGCCAAGTGCTTGAACAAAACTAATATTTGTGTAGAGGTAATATAATTTGGTTTTGCATGTGGCCTTATTCTAATATACGAGTGGTGACCTATCACCCTCCGCTATACACCCTTGCGGAGGCTTGTGGGGTATTATGTAGATGTAGATCTCTCCTCTTTCTCTGTGCCCCCTCCCGCTATCTGCAGCGTTGTATCACATTCCCTACCTGGGTCCTTTGGAGAAGAAACCATTGTATGTTGCATGTCCTTGTGGTACTAGAACTTTGCCTTCTTAATTTTGAAATTCTAGCTCGCACGTTATTGGATATATATCTTATTGCATCCTATGGTGTAATTAATTGTTAGATGATAGATATGTTTTGGCATGCCTGTAAAATAAAAAGGTTTTTGCATGAATGTAAACGTCACTGTGGGCATAATTTTGCATTTATATATCACAGCACGCCCTTGCGACAGGCTGTGGGGTATTATGTAGATGTAGGTGAAAAGCAAGGTGACATGTAGCAAAATGGATAATTGGCTGAAAACGACACTGGTCAAAAGTTTTTTTGTACGAAGCGTTCCATTTTATGGCTGTGAAACGTGGACTGAGTTAAAAAACGGTCCAGGAAAGTTTAAGGGAGTTTGAGATGTGGATGTAGAGAAGAATTATGACTCTTGACTAGATGGGTGAGTGATAAAGAAGTAATGGGATGAGCGGAAGAAAAGACACGACTACTGGAGACCATTAACAATAGGAAAATAAACTGGATTGGAAAAGTGTTAACAAAGGAAAATTCTCTTGCATAGGTGGCAGAAGACACGGTGGAAAGCCTTGGCAAGAGAGGGTGGATGGTTAAAAAGACGAACGGTATGAAGAGGTGATGTATGTATAATATAATTTTTAATTGCTTCTTCATTTTTTATTGAAAGAACGAAGCCAGATTTTATCTATAATATATCAACAATAAACAATCATTGCGTAAATATTTAATCCTCTTATATTTCGTTCTCTTAGAAGGCTACGATGGGTAACCATGAAACTATTTATGCTAAAAAATTTCAAACGCAATATAGCGTTTTTAGCCTGTTAAAAAATCTTAGCTGTGAAGAAAACGTTTCTGATAGGAAAAATTACCCAAATAATTTTTAAAATTAATGCCTCTCCATTCCCAGGAATTATTTTTTCACATTAAAGTCATTGTTGAGAACTTTCTATATCCATACTCATTTTATTGAAAGATTTATGATACCGGAGAGCAACACTATGATGCGGATTTTAGCCGAAATTGAAGTTTCCGATACATATTATGAAATGTAGCAATGTCATTTCTCGTAGTCTCCAGAATTCATCATTAAGTATTAAGAAGTATCATATGTTAGGTTAAATATTAGATGAACTGATCTACACACGTTACTAAGAAGAAACCCTTTACGGCAAGCTACACGCAATATTTATGATGAAAAAGATCACCCCATAATGCAAATGAATAACACATATATGTTAAAATTAAGACGAGGTGTTCGAAGAGAGGGAAAAAAATGCGTGGCAAAACAATTTTCTGGTTAATATCGATTTTACGGCGTATTCAGTTTTTTAATGTTTAGATTTAAATCCTTGCTAGAGATAATGGCCCAAGAAAAAATAAATAAGAAAAATGTCATAAGTACGCAGCAATTAAATATAAGAGCGGGTAATAAGAGGCATAAGATGAGCGAAGATGGAGTAATAAGATAGCTACAATTGGGTCTAAGATATTACAATCAAAACGGGACTGATCATCTTCTCCTGAGTCCCTTCCCCTGAGACTATTATTGATGAAAGCAATGATTTTAAGTTGATGTATATATAAGGAATGTGGTAGTTTACCATTGGTTATCATACTGTACCATTAAAGTTATGATGAATGGAGGTTCTATAAATAGGCAGAGAAAAGGGTGAAATGCTGAGCTCTACCGCTAATCTGCAGTCTGCAAAAACCTTCGGAATTACATCTGAGGGTGTAAATGTTTCTCCTTAAACACGAGTAAATATGAGCGGATATCATTCGTTAAACTAACCATATTAAATGAAAGAACATTTTTTAATTTATCCTATTTCGATGTTCGTTATTCGAATAAAAATAGTAAAATTATCCAACAAGCTACGTTTCCTTTTACTTATCTTGCAGTAGCTTCACGATAATCCTTGGCTGTTAATGGACATTAGCATTACTATGTTCTTAAGCCATAACTATATGCCGAACGTATCCTCAAACCTCGTATTAAATAATCTTATAAATCATGCTCTGCATACGTTTTACCTACCCTAACTCTATTCAAAATGCATATTTATTTTCCCCGTCTACCTTGATTTCACAGCATTTTTCCCTCGATTATATCAATTTGTTGTTCATCATTAGAAATTATTCCAGTAAATAATACCTTTGTTCAAACCAAGCCTGGAATTTCGCAGTCTGTTACTTCCGTGCAATTAATTGTTCTCCGTTATTTTCTATTCTCTCTTCAAAGTCAACCAATCTACGCTAATATAGGTACGAAACAGGGTGCGTTCCAAAAAATAATGCTTTTATATATTTTTTTAAATTTATTGAACAGATTTGTAAAAACACTTTAACATCTTCAAAGTACTGTCCTTTGGGCCTCTAAAATTTTTTACAGCTTGTTCGTCACGGGCGATTGGATCTCTCCTACGGGCAAAATACGGTTTCCTTTCAGCGCTGTCTTAATCCGAGGGAACCAAAGAAGTGTGCTGGGGTGACGAGTCAAGACTATAGGGGGGTGGGGCAGCTTTTACAACTGGTGTTTGGCCAGAAACTCGCGGACTCTTAGCCCGTTGGAGCAAGGCGCGTTATCGTGATGAATTGCCAAGTAGCGGAGATCTCTTTTCTTGGCCTGATGACCATTTTTCGGAGTCTTTCCAGCACATTCACGTATCAGGCAACGTTAACTCTCTGTTCTTAAGGAACAAACTCCTTATGGACCACTCCTTAATTGTAGAAAAAATTATGAGCATTATTTTCATTTTTGATTTGCTCATTCTTGCATTTTTGGGCTTGAGGGACTGGTCGAAGTGCCACTCAGAGCTTTGGCGTTTTGCTTCTGGTTCTCATCCAACAACAGGTTTTGTCACCATGATGACGTTGTTGAAATAATCAGAGAAATTTTCAATGCGTTGCAAAAGTTCACTTGATATTACCGCTCGGTTGGCCTTTGGTGACACGGTCGGCGCGCAGAGGTTGTAATCCCTCCTAACCACCAGTTACTGGGCATCCCGCATCTTGTTCGTTTTTGGCACTGGTACAGTCTGACGTATTTGCAGGTTCCAAAAAAACCGTCCATCTCTCAAGTATGTTCATATTTTCTGAAAAAATGTCATCAAGTACATCCAGTTTACTCCATTGAATACCTTCCCAAACTCCAAGGTTTAAATAGGCAACAATATTTATCTAACCAAATATTTATCTAAAGGCCAAATCTTCCGGTCAGTTCTTTCCCACATAAATAATACCAATGGAATCTTGAAAATTTAAAATTTATCGGTTTTCTTAATTCTTGAGTAGTTTCACCGGAATTTTTTGTATTCATTCATTCTATTTCAAGATTATTTTTTTGAGAGCCAATTATTTCTGCATCTAAGATCTTCTCCTTCTTCACCCAAACACTACCACATCATTTTTGGCTTCATATTTTACTGTACCTTCTTTCTATTTTGGTGGTACATGTACTTGGAATAACATTTGTCCTATTCCGTCTTTAATATTTACGACAGAATATCCTAATCAATCCTTCTGTAATCCATGGCTTTCTAAACCCTTAATATTTATGTATTAATATTTTTTCGTTTTGTTTCGTTCACCTAAAATATATAAGAAATCGTAGTTATTATTTTTTATTAAAAAATGTTATCTGAAAATTTTTAATCGGGATTAGTCCTTTTCTCTTTTTAAGACAACGCCGACAGTTAAAAAGAACCTTTTGTCCCGTAATATTCTGCTTTGAACTATTTGAAATACATATTTATTGCCAGATTGTGTATACACACGAGTATATTTACAACAGAAGTATGATGAAAATTGAAAAAATAATTGAAACGGAAAAATATGAAGACAAAATTAACCTGCCGGAAGACATAATCTAGGACATGGAGCTTAAAAATGGAGGCTGAAAAATGTTCGTTGTAAAGGAAGGTAAAAGCATTATCAGGATATAAAATGGAAAACCCGTGGGCATAAGTAAAGTTGCATTATTAAAAATTTTAATTGAACCAAGAAGGATTCAAAGGATATGTAAAGACTAAAGAGAAATTATGCAGTTAAGATTTTAGGCGAAAGAATTAGAATGTATAATGAGAATGTAATGCAGATGAATTACTTACATCCTGGCATACTTGAAAAACAAGTGAAAGTACTGGCGGAATATAAATCAATTAAGGCGATACATATTATAATATACCGCTGAACCTACATAAGAGTTAATAAAAATTGGAAAATGAGCGTTTTTGTGGGCTATTTTGTCGTCTTTTTGACGGTTGAGATTGGAGAAAAGATTTGACCATTTACGTGAATGTTATTTCTCATCCAAAGAAGCTGAATTTGTCAACTATAAACTAATAAGCTTGATTTTCCGTAAAATATTGTAAAAAGAGTTATAAGGTAGTAGGGACTAACGATAACCAGGTAGAAAAGAGATCTAATGGATAATTGGGGTTAATAGGATTGGGTTTAGGAACTGGAGAAGTGCACGTGGTGTCTACATTGCAGTGGTGAGGTCACCAAATGGGAAGAACATTTAGTGCAATCAGGATTCATGTCTGTTTTTCTTATATTTAAAAAAGCATTCAATTAATTTAAATAATAAATTAAAAAGCAGTAAGTTGGGTACCATTTAAGAATAAATTGCTGAAAGAAACAGTGGAATTGATAGTGAAAGTAATATTGAATTAGGCAACTAATCCAATAACATAAATTACAATGAGTGAACAACATAAGTTTTGCATGGACACAACTACAAAATAAATAATTAGTGACTCCTAAAAAATCACAATCCGACAACCTACTCTACATCAAGTTCTGTTTCATCTCTGTTTATCTCATTCCTCCCTTTATCCAGTGCAACATTCCTATCCAATTCTGGCGTTTCCTCGTTTGCCTAACATTCTCTCCTCTATTAACCTCCAATATTCCACTGCCGATCAGTACGCCCTTTTTCCATTTTTCCTGTCTCCTTAGGATTTCTCACTACGAAACCCTCTTCTCGTCCACCACACCTAGTAATTCCTCATTTGTTTTCCTTTCGGTCCATTTAGCCTTCTCTATCCTTCTCTACATTTGAAAAGCCTCCAATCTATTTATACTAGAAAACTTTGTACCTTCCCAAAGATTTTTATTATAAGGTACATCGCGTTTCACTTGCGGCACCTAATGATACTGCAAGTCGGTGAATCGGGTTGTACATAAAAATTAAAACCTATGGAAAAGTACATAGTTTGTTTAGCATGGATAATAATTATTCCACGAAGTGAAGCCTGAAACAGAAGAATATATGCCTCCAATCTATGTCTATCATACTGATTCAGTGACTACGTTTCAACACCGTGCATAACTACGCTCTATATCAAAGTTTTTAATCACTTCATCAAAATTTTTATCAAAAGTCTTTTAAAAACATCCTTATTCAGTGTCCCCGTCTTCAACTCCGTCCTCCTTGTGAAAGCCTCTTTGCCTAACGCAATTCTCCTCCGTACATCCCTACTAATTTGACAATCTTGGTCCAAAAACTTACATGATCTATTTTTTGCCCTTCTATTTTACTGTTTAACTTATTCTTTTTCTTTTTGGAAAATTGCATAACATATCATTTATTTCTATTGATTCTCATCCCATGTTTATCGCACTGAACCTCCAATTCACTCAGAAATGTTTGCAACCCCTTGGCTGACTGAGCAACTAATGCTTGGTCATCAGCAAACCTAACCGATTTTACGAATTCCCCTCCGACTTTCATTCCTACCTCCAGTTCTTCCCATGCCTCTTTAATCATTTCCTCCACATATACGTTGAAAAGCATCGGTAAAAATGGGCAACCCTGCCTTACACCTCTTCCTAACACTGCCCAGCCGGACTCTCCGTTCCCCAGTCGCACCTGAGCAGTCTGAGACGTGTACAGGTTGCGGATCAGTCTCCTGTCCCTACAATCTATTCCAATTTTCTGCAATATACGCATTAGTTTGTCCCAGTTCACTCTATCAAACGTCTTTTCGAAATCTACAACACAGTCAAATATTGCAGTTTATATTCCTCTCGATTAGTGATCTCATTACTGCAATGGCATTGCGCGCATTGAGACATTATTCTGTACATGTGGTATTCATGGACCTGGAGAAAAACTTCACCAAGGTCCTAGAATTCGAACCGCCCCAATCAGCCAGACAAGACCCACCATCTTGCCGGCTCAATCGAAATTTTATCCGTAGGAGACAATAAAAGGACAAAGTCGAGCAATAAAGGAGTCGAAGTAAATGGCAAAGAAATAACATGAAATCAGTCGTCACATCACGGTAGAAGTGGTGACATCTTGAATTACTGCTCCAATGATGTGAGTTAACTGTTATTAACGAAGGAATTGACGAAAACTCCTTCGTAATTTTTATTTGAATTTCATTGCTGTTACTCGTGTTTTGAATACCCTTTTCACCCTTATTGGTCAGATACCATTACATTAAAGAAAATATAAGAATAAGGTGAAATTTATATTTGGTATAAATTAAAGAATCTCAATGTTGTGAGTTTTAGGTAACATTCGCGGCTACAAATATGTAAAATCCTCGATTCACAGAATATTAGGGGTTCCGCGAACCCTTTTCCTCTCCTTGGTAACATTAGAACGAGAAATTGAGGGACAAACACGAATAATCTTCATTGTGGTCGGGAGATTATCATGACTATGCCTCCGCATCGTCCGACAATTCAGGAAGCACGCGTCTACCTCATTGCCCCTTTGTGTCACGGGAGTGCTGGCGTCCTTGTGCCAAGTATCGCCCCTACATTCCACAGTTCGTCCCTCGCCCTTTCACGGGCCCTTCCCCTCGGACCCTCGACCAGCTCTCATATATTCCCTCACCCTCTCGAATCACCCTTCTTTCTCTAGTACCCCTTTTTCAACCCGCGTTAACGCGCGTGAATCCCCTAGCCCACCAAATCTCCCCCGTCTAGCTTAGAGCTAGTCATGCCACATCATCCCTAGTGGCACCTGCCTGCACCCGGGAGTACCCCCACCATTCCGGGGCACCATACCTGCTATGGAATTCGTAGGGTCTCTTCCTATACCCTCGGCTACCTGAGTTTAGCATCTAAGGCTCCCGTTACTAGGGCATTTGGTGGCGAGCGGTAATCGACCGAAACTACATTCACAAACTTTTACCACTCAATTACTGGTTTCTTCCGTAAGGAAGATTGTGTGGTTCCTTCGAATAGAAACAGCATGGGCAATGAAATTATGAATCCTCCAAAATGTGTAAATGACGCCACTAGCAATTCATCAAATACCACTTTGTTTTGCAGGAATCGGAGTTTGGGAGAGCAAATTTCTGACCAACGCTTATTTTATTAATTCAAAATTAGTTTAGTGGTCATTAAGAAAAACACACAATTTTAGAATTGGTTTCAGTTGTAATGACCCTTTTCCCCACAAAGTACTCCGAAAATACATAATATCTCCACTTGTTCTAATTTAATCACTTTTATTTTAATTTTCAACAGCTGATTTCCTACTTTTTGAATCCAGTTAATTTTGCCATATTGTGATTAACTTTTATTCCACACCTCTTGTATATCTCCGCTAAAGCAGTCAATCTAAAAACATGGCATCATTAGTCCTGTCCGTAAAATAAAATATACGTGACTCGTACACTCTGGTGATTAACGTATATGTTGAAAGTAAATATAAAAAAAATTATGGTCAATAACTTTGATGGAAACCTTCAAAGGATGTGTAATATTATTAACTGTAGGACACCCTGTCTACAATAAAATAAATTTAGTTAGATATAAGATTTTGTACTATAAATATATAATGATTCTCTTCATAAATTCCATTATAACGGCAGAGTATAGCAACGCCAGGGTTGAAAATATTTCAGAAATTATGCTGCAGATAGCGGAAAACTAGTATTTCTGATTGTCAGTGCAAAACAGTTCATTCTGGTGGCATTCTTATCCTGGAGGAAGATACTTCTTCTTCTACATGTTAAAATGCAAGCCACCACTACGCTGCGTGGCAGGGGGTGATTCAAATCAATAAAAAAGAACCCTTTTGTCAATTTTTAGGGTAAATAATTAGGTAAAATAATACAAATAATCAAGATAGCTAGAGGATCCAGCCACCACGGTGTCTAAAATTTAAATACTTCTTTACGCATATGAGAGGAGCTGATATTGGCAACACCAAGGTTGGGTGAAATCCATCTATATCTGCACATTGCACTAAGACCTGCTTTAAAAGAGCGTGGCTGGTGGTGTTAAGGCACATTCATGCACGCATATAAATTATTATTTAATACATACTGTTGAATACATGTTGCCTCACAATCAAATCTCGTGTAAATACGCGAGAATTGATTGGGAGCTAAAATGTATATATATATATATATATATATATATATATATATATATATATATATATGTATGTATATAAAGTCACTTTCTTGAAAACCCACGAAAGTGCACAATAATGTAAATTCACTAACTAGTCGACACAAGCACAGAAACTAAAACATATAAAAGAGGGACTCACTGGTTCTCGAATTTTCGGTGGTGCAACCATCTTTCTCAAGAGGAGTTAGGAACAGTTCTGTTCCTAACTCCTCTTGAGAAAGGTGGTTGCACCACCGAAAATTCGAGAACCAGTGAGTCCCTCTTTTATATGTTTTAGTTTCTGTGCTTGTGTCGACTAGTTAGTGAATTTACATTATATATATGTATATATATATTTTTTATTTATTAGGTAATCTACCGGTTAGGGTAGGTTTTGGATGGACACAACTATCAAATAAATATTTTGTAACTCCAAACAAAACCCAATCCAGCAACCTAAACTATATCATGGTCCCTCTTCATCTCTGTGTACTTCTGTCCACCCTTCATCCTATCCAACATCCCTATCCTGTTCCTACCCTTTCCTCGCTTGCCCAACATTCTCCCCTCTATTACCTTCTTCAACATTCCACTACCGCTCAATACGCCTTTCATTCATTTTTCCTGCTTCCATAGGATTTCTCTCAACAAATCCCTCTCCTCACCCACCATCTCCAGTACTTCCTCATTTGTTTTCCTTTCGGTCAATTTCACCTTCTGCATTCTTCTCCACACCCACATTTCAAAAGCCTCCAATCTACGTCTATCCTCCTGCTTCAGTGACCACGTTTCCGCGCCGTACATAGCTACGCTCCATATTAGAGTTTTTACGAGTCTTGTCTTAACATCTCTACTCAACGTCCCCGTCATCAACTCCCTCCTCCTTGAGAAAGCCTCCTTGCCTAGCGCAATTCTTCTCCTTGCGCTAGGCAAGGAGGCTTTCTCAAGGAGGAGGGAGTTGATGACGGGGACGTTGAGTAGAGATGTTAAGACAAGACTCGTAAAAACTCTAATATGGAGCGTAGCTATGTACGGCGCGGAAACGTGGTCACTGAAGCAGGAGGATATATATATATATATATATATATATATATATATATATATATATATATATATATATATATATATACACAAACACTAAGACAAAAAACACCACACACATAGAAACATAAAAGAAGGACACTTACATTGGATATTTACGTTTCGACGGCACGGCCGTCGTCATCACACGTAAAAGGACACTCACACTGTAGATGATTTAAGCTTTCGGTCTACTCCGAGGCCTTTTTCAGGTCAGACTCAACCTTCAGGTCTCACCTGAAGAAGGCCTCGGAGTAGGCCGAAAGCTTAAATCATCTACAGTGTGAGTGTCCTTTTACGTGTTATCTGTTTTATTCTGTGTTCTATTGTGCCGTCCAAAAGTTATATATATATATATATATATATATATATATATATATATATAATGTTTTATTGTTCTTCCTCCTTGAAGGTTTTTAATGAATGGTGCTTGATGCATGAGGAAATAGAGGAAATGTATGTAAAATGGCTGGTGACCTACCACCTCCTGTCACACATCCTTGCGTCGACTTGCGGGGTATTATGTAGCTGTTGATATAGATGTAATTACTATTACTAACTCTTGGCTTACTCGGTATTACTTGATTATATGAAAAACTTAGTCATATCGTCGCACACTGTTATTCCCAGTACAAGGTCTTTCCATACGACCTACAACATATTATGTTGAAAAGAACCGGCGATAAAGGGCAACTCAGCCTCATTCCCCTACCAAATACTGCCCATTTAGTTTCTTCTGAGCAACTATTTATGCCGCTGGATCCATGTTCACGTTTGGTTTTCTTCGGATAATCATCCGATCTAGTGCTACGCATCTAAATATTTTTATCAATGGAACTCTATATTTTGACAAACCCCACAACATTTCCAAAGGACACAATTAAATCGTGATTATGTTCAATCTTACTTTTTAATAGTGTTATCTTTACTGTTATGGTGCCGTGCGTTCTCATTTATTTCTAAACTCACATTGATATTCGCCGGTGTAGTCGTTTGAATAATTGTATCATTTTCAATTTATGATTATCAGAACTACCTCAAATGCATTTGAAATTAAATGTATTATCCTGTAGTACTTACATACTGTCACTTCATTCTTGCTTTGCATGCATATTTAAATTTGATGTAAGACAACCTCTAAGCAAATGTCTTCAAAATAAATACTGGTAACAAATTAAATAAATAACTTCGTTTCATCTACTCTAGATTTCCCATTGCTCCCTAAATACCTTAATGCGTGTAATCCTGGGGTGTCACCTATGCATACGATATAGTTCTAATCTTCTGAGTAATTGCTTCTGTCTCGATTTTCTATTGCTTCTATCTCAATATGTAATATTTCTGGACTCAATCTATCCAAGCCTGGTGCATCAAAATGCCTTGCCTTTTCTAAATCTACTGCTGTGTCTCAACTATATAGCTATAATACGTATTCTTTCTACTTTCACTTAATCTCTTAGCTCTTTTGTTTAATTCCATTTCTTATCCCTAATGGCATGGGTATTTCTTCTATTGTTAGTTCAAAACAATAGGCTTTACTATTTCTAAATAAAGTATCTACGTATACTTTTCCATCCGTATAACAAATCTTTTTATACTTGCATTGAAATTACCACCACATTTCCTTGTCCATACGAGCACTAGTTTTTCACCAAATTACTACGCATCGCACAATATATACGCTCTTCTTTCCATTGCCATGTTCACGTTCTTCCCATTTTTTCCCACCTTTATACTTAAATTTATTGTTTAATAAAAGTATTTCTTTCAGACCCGACCATATTGCCATTTATGTCAGTATTTTGCATTCCACTGACAATCAAATACCCTCTATCAGTTTTACCTCCCCTGGAAATTCATTTGAAAATTCCTAAAATGCCTAGGACTTTCACTTATTGTTATTATTGCTTGCAATTTAGGGATTCATTGTTTTCGTTTCTACAATTTATATTATTTTTGTTCGTCTTCAGAGCCATAAATGTAATCTTCCTTAAATAAGCCAACTTGCTTTTAATATCGTTGCTACTGTACCAATTATCTAAAAATTATTCCTAGAATGATGTAATGCACACTTCTAAATTTAATAAACTCAAGATTATATTATATAACTTACCTTCTCCATTCCTTGCATTTTATAAGCATTTTAACTCCGTAAATCTAAAATGATAATTAATGATTGCAGGCTATAAATTGCAATCTACGAACGCATATATCAGATGATGGGTTGGCTAAAACAATAATCGGCAAGCCAAGGATTTGGTGTATTTACCACCTACATTCATTGCTGCCCTTCCAATGAACTAAAACCGTGACGTGGTGGAAAGCCTTGCTCTGATAACCCTAGATCTGTTCTGGTGTAAGAAATAACTATTCGCCTAACCAGCCGGATAGGTAAATGTCTAGGATTCTGGAGGAGAAGTCTGTCCCTCATGAGGGGGCTGTAAAGTGGTAGGATCCCAGTGGGGCGGCCATTTAGAAATAGTGTCTCGTTAAAACCCAATAGAGGATGGCAATGGGAGACCACTACAGTTTTTTGTTTCAAGATATTATTATTAGAAAGAAGAGAGAAAATGAATCCTGGCGCCTCAGGGACTCAACCTAATCCATTGTGTGCCTAGTAGCGAGGGAGGCAAGATTTCCGTAGTGGTAACCTCACGAAATCTTTGTAAGCGAAACCGAGATCAGATGGTCAAAAGACACAAAATAGGGCCAAATTAGTTGGATTATATACTCAGAATGTTTGAAAAATTTTGAGAGCTGGAATTTCAAAAATATAAAGGGAGGTATGGAAAGAGTAAACGTAACTATCTTAGACCTGTGCGAGCAGAGATGAATGATAGCGGATAATAATGGAATGATTTTTAAAGTAATATAAAACGGAGGAAACGAAATCCAGCAAGGTGTGGCAATAATATTGCATAAAACGGTAGAAGGATGTGTACGTAACGGATAGAAGTAATCCTAGCAGAAGTAAACGCAGAACCGGCGATCTTGGTCATTCTTCAGATATACATGCCACCGAGAAATCATAAGGAGGAAGAAGTCGATAGGATATACCATCAAGTTAGAGGATATAATCGCGTTTGTTCCTACTGGAAAACATTTTAACACGATTGGGATTGAAAATGTAACAGAGGGTGAAGGAAGAGATGGTGATGGGGTTATGAATTACTGTTTCTGAAGAAGGAATGGCCGCGGGGAGAAAGCAATTGTATTCTGCAGGAGACCGGAGTTAATCATCACCAAAACATTTCTTTAAAACCACATAAAGCATAGATGTAAATGGAAAATGTTAGGTGGCTCAGAAAGGTATAAGCTAGAATATTACGGTAAAAGACAGTTTCGCCGGAGCGGGCACGAACTTGGGTCCCCGTTTAGTTTCTGACATGTTTGACGTTCGATTCAAAAAGATGAAGCAGGTAAAGCGGTTTAGGAAATGGAATATTGAACCACTAATTGCATTGAAAATTATGCGGTAACATCAGGCTCTAAAGGAAACCATGAGTGAGGAAACGAAGACGGGCAATATTGAGGAAAAAAGGGAATCTATGAAAAAAGGGATATCAAAGGCCTTAACAGAAATTATAGGAACTGTTAATAGGAAGAGGAAACCATGTATAACGGACGAGATGATTGGAAAGGTATATGAGAGAAGGCAATGGAAGAACGAAAGAATGAAATATAGAGTTAGGTGGAAGGAAGCATAAAGAATTAAATAATAAATTGGACGGATATCGAATATTCAGGCATACTCGACGTTGAAATAGAAATGGCATTAATGAAAATGAAATTAAATAAGAAAATATAGGTAGACAAAATTACTGCCAAACTACTGAATGATTTTAAAAAAATGTGCAACAAAGAGTTAGCGGGCCATATAGGAATAATTCGCAGCACTTATGAGGGAGTAATTTGGACAGTTGACTTTGCCCGATCACAGTTAGTGCCTATTCTAAAAAAAATACAGCCATATGTGAGAACTGTGGAAAATTATGTTTGCTTTCGCCAGCAGAAAAAGTGTTTCTCATCATCAACTAGCGGATTCATAAAATTTCATAAAACATTTCATAAAATCAGTCAAATTTTGCTGATCGAGGCAAATGAGTTTTATTCTTCTGCAAATTAATATAAAGAATTCTGCATTTTAATATAGAGTACCAGAACACTACTTTTACTGTTGAAAGTTACTGTCACGGCATTTCTCGCTCCTCAATTCTTTGAATCAGTTAGGTTTACCGATGATCAAGCTTTAGTTAATCAACCAGCTAAAAGTTTCCAAGCATTAAAAATCTATTGTGGTAGACATAGGATTAGGATAAATATGAATGTAACAAAGGTCATTGGGTTTTACAGAAAGAGAATGTCTAAGTTGAATGCTAAAATAGGAAGGCAAAACCTAGAGTAGGTGAATCAATTTTGGTATCTCGGAAGTGTTTTCGTCCTAAATGGTCCAAGTAGTAGGGCCATGAGGAGAGGAATTGCGTTAAGCAAAGAAAATTTTAAAAGGAGGAGGGAATATATTGCAGCAAAGTTGAATAATACTATCAAGACAATGATCAATAAAACTTTGATGTGGTGCGTAGTTATGTGCGGCGAGGAATCATGGTCAATTAAGTAGGCTGATAGACGTAGATTGGCTACTACGAGGGGCCGGAATAGAATAGGAGTATTGGGTAAAATGATGAGAGGAAGAACTATGCGGATTTGAAGTGGGTCTTACTGTTGAATAGGATGTTGAATTGTGCTATGTTATCAGCGAAAAAATGTTTCTTATCTTGTGTTTATCAAAAACTTACCTTAACCGTTAGACTACCTATAAAAAATTTAATTCCTGCATCTATTCTCTCTAATTCATTTCTCATCATTTAGATGGGAAGGCAGGAGCAACATTGGGCGGCTCTCATCATAACCACCCATGTCATTTCCTCATTTATTATTCGGGCGAGTGCTTTATAGATTATGCAATAGTCAAAAAAATATTTATCTTTTCAATCACACTTTTTCTGAAAAGCATGAATGAATTTTAGCTGGTTTAACTCTCGGACGCTCAATTAAAATATGCGAAGCAGAATATAGTGATAATTTGAAGTTTTCAGGCTTGAATTTTTTCCAATTCCATATTATCGAGGCAATAGAAAAAATTGCGATTTCTCCATTTCACACTTTCACTGGGCGACTAGAATTAAAAACAAATTTTATTACATTTTACAATTAAAATGGCGAAATAAAAACATAAATATTTAGATATAAATTTTAAAGAATCTCTTTTCTATTTTCTTCCCAACATATCTTGCATTCATCCAAGGTATTCCACGTATTAAATAGTGATTCTTTTATTGTTAAGTCATCATACTCTTTCATCCTCATGGCTTATAATCTTGCAGTGGAAGGACTAGTGCTTTCTAATGACACCTAGAGCTTTCCTAGAAAAAGAAATTATATTAAATTTTTCTTATGGATACCCAGGAACGTTGAAAGTCAAAGGTTAAGCGAAAGGTACTCCTCCAAGCGTCTATTCATCATTGAGGAAGTAGCAAAGATGTTTGAAAATAGTGTGGAGGCCATTTTAATGATAACGTCGTGCGCAAAACATACTTTAGTAAAACAACGGAAAATAATTTCCATTATTTTTTCGACCACTTTATGATGAACTCAGCAATGGGAATAAGTGCTTAAATGTTTACTTGGTTAAAAAAGAGGCGGCAATCACTAGAAGACGACAAGCGTTACAAAACTCCATGAGCGTCGCCTGATTTTCTCGTCTCGTCTCGTCGCCTTCGATAGATATTTATCGACATAAATGGGGGTGGTAGACACTTCTTGCACCAAACCCTTAGACATTACATTGAAGTCAATTACATACAACCAAACCTTAGATGGAAGAAAATCCACGTAGGCGGGAATCGGACCCGCGAACTCTGGGCTGGCAGGCGAAGACGCTGCTCCGTCGCCACCGGAGCTTGAAAACTGATGACTCCCGCATTGAGAAAGTGAACAATCTCCTTCGCACAGATCGACGTATAACTCTCATAAAACTTGCAAAAGAGTGTGGTTTCTTGATTGGTTTGTGCTATAAAATCCTGACTGAAATATTGCTTTGAGTCACCATCAAATTCGTGCCTAGCCTGATGACAGCAGACCAGAAACAACATCGAGTTCAATTATGTAGGGAACTGTTACATGGAGCTGAGAAGGATGAAAACTTCTTGTCCAGGATCATAACAGGTGTTGATTCATGGGTATATGGGTATTATATAGGAATCAAAGTGCAATTTTGACCATGTATTTATGAAACTCCTCCCGCTACAGAAAAGTTTGAATAGTTTGCTCGAACATCAAGGTGATTTTGACTGTGTTTTTGATACCTAATGGGGTTGTATATCACAAACACTTGCCACAAGGACAGCATGTCAACGCGTAACATTGCCTGGGGGTTATAAATTGCCTAAGAGAGAGAATTAGGCGAAAACGACCCGAACTTTGAAGGAGTGGCGAAAGGTTCCACCACGACAACGTCCTGACTAATTCGTCTCTCAGATCTCGAGTGATTTTTTAGCAAAACCAAGACCACCGTGCTTTCCCATTTACCTTACTTTCTAAACCTCGCTCCATGTGAATTTTTCTTTTTCCATAAATTAAAAACGCTTCTCAAAGGAAAAAAAATTGCTACCTCTCCAGGGATAGAGAAAAATTCGAAGAAGAAATTTAAGAGCATTCCGAAAGAAGCGCTCCAGGAATCTTTCATAAAGTGCAAACACGATTAAGATATGTTTATAGATAGAAGTGGATGTTAATTTGAAGGAGACTGACCAATAATTTGTTAGCGAAGAAAATGTTTTGTAAAAAAATGTTCGGGACAATTTTGAACGGACCATGTATTCCTCGTATTATTTATACGAGGTCTGTAAATAAAGTAGTGATACTGATTCTTTTAAAAATTTTCATTAAAATATAGTTACAGATTTATATTGTCACCCTTAAAATAAATTCCTTCTGAAGCCACACAGCGCTGGAGACGGTTCTTCAACTCCTCATAGTGGTGCTGGAACTCTGATACTGAAATAAACTTCAACTGGCCGGTTACAGACTTTTTGAATGTTTTCGACTGTACCAAAATGTGTTCTCTTGAGGTGATTAGTGAAGGACTCAATTCAGGCGAATAAGGAGGCTGAGGAGCCACAGGAATGTTTTTACTGGCCTAAAACTCGTTTGTTGAAATTGCTGTGTGACAAGGAGCATTATCGGGATCCAACACCAAGTTGTTCTTCATGTTTGGTCTCACACAAATGACTCTTTTTCGGTGGTGTGAGTAAAATTCAACTCCTCCCCGACCATTCTGACTGTCACCCCACGATTCAAACGCACAAGCTCCCGGATCCTGTCGACATTTTCATCAGTTCTTCATGAAGGCCTTCCGCTTCATGGTTCAACTTCAATCGACTCGACTCCTACTGAAAATGCCTTAAACCCCCGAAAAACCTGGGCTCTTGATAAAACATCCGTAGGCCTGCTGAAGTTAAGTGAGTTTCCGTTGCACTGTTCCAAAGTCCGAAGCAAAACTTAATCAACCAAATGACTCGAGTGAGTTTAAACCTCACTGAAGGTGGATCACATGTTCCCCTGCCGCCCCTCCAACCCCAGCGCCTCCAGTGTTGCCAGGTTGATGGCTACGTTGCTAGTCATAATACTTAATGAAAGATTACCTCTATATCGTAGAGTCCTAATCTCAGAGTGTCCTTCCATACAACTACCTCCCTAAATTCTACGCACATATGAGATGAACCATAAAATATTTCCTTTCATATGTGTCTAAAATTTTATTTATTTCTGTGGGTTCTTTATCTAATTGATGGTCTTATTTTCTTTCAATTACCTTAATACATGCGTATGCCTGTGAATTGAAAATTGCTCGTCTTTGGCAGTATTTGAATCCGTGATGACATCCACAAAACATTGCGCAAAAATAAGTCTGCTCCTAAAGACGAGGCAGTCTCATAAAGTAAGGGCCGTTTGATCACAGGAAAAAATGTACTCTACATTTTATTGGCACTTTTAGTTAGCTACAAACCTACTTCACCTCTCTATATAAACATTTTTCGTGCCACTGCAGTAGCTTCTTTAACACCTCTACATAGAAGCTCGCCGCCTGAAATTTGAACCAATTGACAACGCCGTTCCGCTTCGGTTTCGAAACGTTGGCCACTGAGCCAATGTTTCAAGAGCAAGAAAAGAAAGTAGTCGCTACCTGCAAGGTCAGGACTGTACGGTGGGTGGTCAAACTCTCGTCAACTGGACATTCTTTGCTTTTGTGTTGGTCGGTGAGCATTTTCGGTACCAAACTAGCGCACATTTGTAGTATCCGAGGTTTTCCGTGATAATATTGTAGACAGTAGTGCGTGGTTAAGTGGAGAAACCTGTTCAGCCAGGCCATTAATCGTCAATCGACGATCACATCGTAGTTTTTGTTCCACTTACGAAACAATTATATTGGTCAGAAGACTGGGCCTGCCACTTCGCTCTTCGCCATGGAGATTTGTTCGTCCATTTTTAACATCACGGCACCATTGAACTAGGCATAACTCCGGATGACTTTCACCAGCCGACAATCCTTTTACATACAAGAATTGTATGAGAGAACGCATTTCACAGCTGGCGGGATCAACGAATATAGCGGGCCAGGAATATTCTCCTAGTATCTATGGATTTTTAGCTATTTTAACAGTATGTGCATGACGGCTTAATCATTTTCCCTGCAGAATCCAATTGCTTTCACCGGAGACGTGAGTTTTCTTACGTTTTATCACCACCTTGTCATTCCTTCCGTTATGCAGTCAGCAATTAATATCAAATATTTAATCCCATAGACATGCTTGAAGTTATTTACATTAGTTTACCGTATAACTTGTCTAAATTTTTTCTATGGTTACTTGCTGGCATGTAGCGCTGAATATAGGCTAGATTCTTGGTTCAGCTTTTAGTTTTATCTTATTATAATATTCACTCACTTACCTGCTTCATATTTAGTATACTTCTTTATGTTTTTTTTGGTCAATAATAAAGCTAGCTCATTCAGCTAGACCTCTTCCGTCCCCTTCTCGGAATACATTTTACATCCTGGTACCTTTAATTGGGTCTTCCCTACAGCCTCGCGAAGGATTACTGTGCCACCTAGAATCTTTAACGGGGTCCCACAGCCTCGTGAAGGATTCTAGAAAGTGTAGTTTGTTTGTGGCTGTGTGTAGTCCCTGGTGTGGATTAATTTCCCGTAAACCACCACAGAGGGTATTCTTGGTTGAGAGAGGAGATAACTTCAGGCGTCACTTTGTGGAAACGATAGATATTTGCAAAAAAACACTTGGTGTTTCCACATAAAATGTTTTAATCACTACCTAGGTTTCGACGCTCAGCGTCAACATCAGGTGAATTACAGGCCAAAATCTTTCCTTATATACTAGAAGAAATGGGGAGGTGGGGTGGGTGCATGGATGTAAGAAAGGAAGAGGAGATGGTGGGGGAGGGAAAAGATCGGGGATTGGGGTATTACTGTGAAAGAGCCTTACCATGCTTCCTTAACCTTTTCCCCCTCCCCCCCCCCCCGGAGGTTCCGAGGAAAGAGGACCTAACCTTGACTCCTCTTTCACAGTAATACCCCAATCCCCGCTCTTTTCCCTCCCCCACCATCTCCTCTTCCTTTCTTATATCCATACACCCACCCCACCTCCCCGTTTCTTCTAGTATATTAGGAAAGATTTTGGCCTGTAATTAACCTGATGATGACGCTGAGCGTCGACACCTAGGTAGTGATTAAAACATTTTATGTGGAAAAACCAATTGTTTCTTTTGCAAACTTGGTTGAGAGGTTGTGTTTTGGTCTCTTTCGTGGTTCCCGCGAAAAACCAACACAGCCATTAGTCTGACGAGAGTTGCGAGAGCTGAGTAATTTTCAAAGTTGACGAAGTTGTCACAAACAGAGAATAATCACATTAACTTAAACTGTTATTCCAAAAAACTATTCAAACGTACATTTGTTCCATAGTATAAGTATCAGTGATTCCCGAGCTGAAGAAATGTAGAAAATATAAGACCAGCTGAATAATTGCGGTATTCAATAAAATATTGGCCGTGTAGATTTGCAGACTTTTAGTTTGAATTTTCTAACCCTTTTGGCTCAAAAAACTCCCAAAGTTACTAAAAACATTATATTCCGCCTCGATAATAGCGTATTTTAATAAAAATACATATTATTTGCATTATTCTACTAGGCGCGGCTATGGAAGGCTTTATTTCACTTTCGGGATAATTCCTTCGCATAACCTACTTCTTTGAAAATTTAGCTTCTGTCTTGGAGGTTTTCACAGGCCTCTTTGAACTCTATACGAGAATAGAGCTGACGCGTTTCTGTTTCCCAAGAGTAACCGACGAGATGCAAAGAATTTCAGCCATGAACTATGAAATGGCTCTGTTAAATTCGGAACTTATATGAAATATATTGCAATACCGTCTGCAGGGAGTTCACCATTATAAGCACCCCTAGAGTTTTACTGGTAGGAGCACTCATAATTGCTCCTCGTAAGAACATTCGTTCCAGATAAGTTCAAGGATAGAAAATAAACACTAACGGCATCTTTGCTTCAATTAAGTTGCTTCGAGCAACAGATAATGTGTGCAGCGACTGTTACTTTGTAAGGTAACTGTCTGACTCCAGTGAATCGTCGTTTCTAATAATGGTGTCGCATTAAATACACTGACTTAGGAGAAAAAGGGAAAATATCTCAAATACTTATCTCACGAATCGATAATAGACAGAATTATGTGAATTCGTCCCGGGAATAGAGAGGCTTCGTGTTCTATTCCCAGCAGTAGGAGAAGCGTAGAAGAAGCAGAAGAGAGAAGTACGAGTTAAAATAGGAACTTCGAAAGTTAGGGCCTTACTGAGGGCTGGAGAATTAGAATATATAAATATTTGAGGGTTGTGCGAGTTGAGATAGATAAAAGGTTAGCGAGCATTATTATAGTAATAATTTAGACGAGGTTGACACAAAAATAACGTTACTCATCCTATCAATAAATTTATTTTAAAATAAGTAGAATAATTGTTTCCTTTCTTCAGAATATGAACAATTGGAACCTAATCTCCCTGCAACATGTTTCATACCCGGCTAAAACGCAAATGCAAATAATTTTCCCTTTAACCGACAGGTTTTCCATCATTTTAGTTGGATTCTCTTCAATCCTATAAATACAAATTTTTGCTGTATGTTAATTAAGGTGAAAAGAATGGTGCCGATCATGAGAATAAGGAAGATATAGAGGACTGTCAAGGACAGTCATATTTTTACAATTTTTTAAAAATTCTTTGTTTGATTGAGCATTTTGATGAGACGACTTGTCCTGGTGTCGGATCCACGCATCTTCTCACTCGTGCACATCATTTGGTTGCAACATCTTCATTGTATTTTTGGTCAAACGTTTGCACACGGGGTCCTTTTTGTAATAACGATTTACTGTGTATCAAAGAAAATGGTAAGCTTGTCTTTCAATTGTGAAAGACTCATGTGTGCTTCCTTCGCCCTTGTGGGCTAATATTACGGTGATTACCAAAACATTCAGAGCCACAATCGATCATGGGAAGGCGTGGGGGAAGACGAAGTGCAAGGATACGCATATTTTAAAAACGGATGGATTAATCGGCACATTTTATGGAAAGGTGATGACACTATCAGAAAGTACAAAGGGAATAGAATTATAATGTATGTAATTTAAAATAAGACTGGAAAATAAAGCTTTATTAGAGTAAAGTGAAATTATATGAATACATATAGAGATCATATCAAATGAGTTTGTAAATTTCCACAGACTTCGTTCTTCCAAGTCTGTGGAATATTACAAATATATTTATTATGGGCATAAAACTCTTTCTCATAGTGAAGCTTGTAAATGTAGAGTGTATACATAAGATATTCCAAGAAACTTCGGGAGATGCCGCAGCAGTAACTTTTAACGAAGTAATCCGCTAATATGAATTTCAATGCAACAATTTCAGAGATAAAAAGGGAAATTATACTACGTGTAAATAAGATCAAGGGGATAATAATGTCCTCTCGGAGCTATCTTGGGGTTTAGAAAAACTTTGAAGGAAATATGCTAATGGGATGAAACAAATATTTTAGAGGTATTAATAGATTGAATGGTTAGCTAATTTTTTGCAACTTTCATGTACCTCAGACTGCTTAAACGAGAATGTGGATGGGCATTGTTAGGAAAAGAGTTAGTTCAATGATGCTCATTAACAACCGAGCTATTAATGTAAGTGTGAAGTTAACAGAAAAGTTAAATGATGAAAACTTGAGATCAGCATTCATGGCGATGGGCAGGGATATGTTGATTGGATAGCGGGTGGTCAAGCTATAGTCAACGAAACGGTTGCAATCATTTCTGAGCACATTCTAAAATGAACGTCAAGGCACATAGAATCAGACAAAATAAAGTGTAGGACGTGTGATAGAAAGTGAAAAGCAAAAATGAAACTCTGCTAAAACCGGTAAAAAACTAGTACGAGCAGAAGAGGTGGCGACGGTGGCCATCTTGGAAGTGTTTATTGACAAAGATAATGTAAGGAATAGGGATATAAGAAGAAATGCATTTGTAAATATGTTTTAACAGAAAGAAGGCATCTAATGAAATATCTATCGAGCATAAGTATTAACAATTGACTAGCTATAATTTGATTTGAAACGTCTTTTAGAATAATGCAATTTGGTCGTGGTTGGTAGGCATTTGGGATGTGCGTATGTTGAAGAATGGAAAAGGTAGAAAATGGCAGAAAGTAAAGCACAAAAATAATTACGAATCCTTGTCGCCACAAGTTTTCGGAGAAATCCAAAAGGGACAAGAGAAGATGAATATCGGAAAATTTAATTAAGAATTGAATGTTGGAGACTGTGATGGTGGTAAAAGCGTTAGACAGGCGAAGAAGGGAGAAGGAAAGGATATGTATTTTGGGTGGAATGAAGGGCGGCACAATGTAAGCGGAATTGCATAACAGTTGATGTATTGTGAGGTGTCATGGAGTAGGAAGTGAATAAATATGTCGAATATCTGTCTATTTTAATTCAAAATCTATTTTAAGCGTTAGATTACCGATTAACGGTAACATCATAGCCATTCTTACTGCACTAAACGGTTATTTAAAATATTAAAAATGGAAAACAAAGATGAACAAATGGAATGAAAGAGACTGTTTTAGAAATTGTATTTGTAAATATTTTGTGACACTAGCGGTGTAAATCCGCGACGCTTTTTCGGTGACTGTTAAATTTAGAAAAAACAATATCACTATTAATGAATTTGAGGTCCGTCAAAGGAGTTAGGGACAATGAAGGATTATTTCTTATATTTATAAGATTTATTAACTCTTAGTTTTTATACATGGTTTGTATAAAAAATATCTGTAAAAGTTTTTTAACAATAGATATATTTCATTTATTGTTACAAGGCTTCGAAATTCTTCAAATGACATCCCTTGAACGTAGACACACTTCACGACTCGAATACTCCCTGGTAGCCGGATTCCCGAACGTCCGTAAGGGTGCACGTTCATGCTTCTTTGATGGCACTTAGTCTACATGGTGGTAATCCTTTAGGGAGTTTTTCAATTTTGGAAAAAGAAAATAGACTGCTGGTGCAAAGTTGGGACTGAAAACTGGTTGGGGAATCGTCGCTCTTGCAGAAGGTCTTCGGAAGCAGAAACTCGGCTCTTGGTCGTTCGTCAAGAAATTCGGGAGGACGAGTTTAGCGATGATATTTCGCATGGCCAAATTTTCAGTGATAATGATGTGCACTCACATATTATCAATGCTAATACGACCTGAAATTATGCGCAAACATAACTGACGGTTGGGATTCAGAACTTCACGCATAACCCAGGAAAACTTAAATAGCGATATTTTTTGTACAAAGCGTGTAGAATGACAATAATAAAAACCTCAAGGGAAAGAGAGATATTTTAAAAGACTTGTCGCGGTCGTGTCGATGAGCGAGAGAGTTCTTATTATAAAATGGGTATCAAAATTTTTTAACATCGCTGGGAAAAGTATATAGAGCAAAAAGAAGATTATGTTGAAAAATCAATTCATTTATTACCTAAAGTTTTTTTTTCTCTTTGTTGAGTCGGGTACTTCTGGGACCAATCTTGTGTAGCGCATCTAGTTTTTTCCAGATAAACTTAGCATTGCTAAACATTTGGAATAAATGAACTTTAAACGTGCCTATTGCATAGTTGTTTTAGCAGAAAGGAATGCATAATCGTTTTCTATGTTTGAGTTAAAAAAATTTAACGAAAAATGCAATTATTTATGAAAGTTGATCTGTAAAAAATTTTGATGAAATAATTGGTTGAATTTTGAATTCATTCATCTTCATTTGTCATATGAAATAGAAATTTTGTTGAACTAGTTTCATTGTTGCTTTGTTGAGAGTAGATTTACGTGCTATTCCAGTGACGAGATTTTTATAAATACCTTTCTCAATTCTTTTATATTTTGCTTATTTTGAAGAATTATTTTATTTTACCAATCAACAAAAACATGTTGAATGTCTATTACTTTTGTACTGTGAAACAATTTGGGCTCAAGAATTCCGCAACCATACATAAGTGTTGCAACGTACGTAGTGCATCAATATTTTGCAAAGAAGTTTAGCAAATAAAGTAGAGCAGCCTTTGGGGATATTCTTGATTTTATATTGGGGTAATTTTGACATTTGAAATTAATTTAAACTTCACAAAGCGTTGAAATCATGAATGGAAATCGTATGCCAAAATAAATGTTCCATTTGTTACCAACAGGATTGAACTATAAAAATGTTATCAATGATGTCTTGCGGTGTTATAGAATTTAAATCACGAAAAGTTACTATTTGTTGAGGTAAATAAAATTGAGCACTTATTCACTGGATTTAGTAAAGTTTATTCTAATAAATCATTACAATTTTCGAATATTTTTAAGGAAATCTCGATGTATCCGAATGGTCATCTAAAAACAGAAACAAACTGGTATCTTTTGAGCTATCTTTGGAAAAGGAGTTCAATTATCAAAACCAATGGAAAATGTTTACCTGGAAATGAAGTTATTTTGGATTGAATGCTTCATTAAAAACCTCTACTCTTGCGAACAAAATGGTTTTGTAGATCTGTTTGTCTTCAATTTTGGAAATGATTTCTGGAAATGATACTTAAATTTTCTGACAAATAAAGACACTAATAATTGCCGGATCGCGTACACCTTAGGTGAGTTTACTTACGTTCAATTGAAATATGATTAAATTATCTACCTCTAGAGCTTGGTCAAATAATATATATATATATATAAATGTTTTTATGTGTCTATATGTGTATATATATACACATATATATATATATATATATATATATATATATATATATATATATATATATATATATATATGTATATATATATATACACAAACATATAGACACATAAAAACATTTCCCTTTGTAACAGGCATAGACAAATCTTTTTTGGCACTGTGACTCATATTTTCATTTTCACGCCGTCATTATCAGTAGCCTATATTTAGACTTAATATGTTAAAATATAAACTGTGTAGGCCGGCGTTAACTTTTAGGAATGGAAGATTAATATTTTGCAACGGTACGTTGTCTACTTTCAGATAAATATTTACAGACAGAGTTTTTCTCCTTTGAGATAACGTCGAAAATACCAATACCTGTGAATATGTCAATGGAGTACTCTTTCGAAAAGGAACTTCACACGAAAAAGAAACCGTGTATACACATAGCACATAATTATTTGAGTAATTTTATGCTCTCCATTAACTTAATCATAGGTTTTTTGTGGTTTTAATTAGTACAGTTTACACAATATAATGTATTTAAGATTAGAAACATTCCAATTGAAAATAAACAAAAATTACCAAGGGTTATTTGAGATTCAGGTCCCTTACCTTAACGCAATATCTACCGAAGAGACCAAGCTAGTCATCAGTGAAGCAACGACTTCAAATCATTAATTGAAGCACATCATCAAAGGCAGATTTCGAAGCCAAGGTATTTGAGTTGATGGGGACTAAATAACTTATGTTTAACCAGGCAACAAACTTTGGAAACCAAATCACTTTAGGGTATATATCGTTGATGAATTTAGGAGCTCACGGGGTAAAAGTCCACGTTCCGCCTTTTCACTCGTTCTCAGTAGTAGTTGATTCAACCCAAGGGTTTATTACTATATCATTCTAAATCCTATTTATCATTTCTTTTTTATAATTTTTCTTTATTTTGTATTTTTGATATTGTTTATAATATAAGGTCGTTTCCCTTGCAAAACAACTTTTTATTTCTTCACCCGAGATATTATAAAATTAATGATGACCTTCTTGTTTCGTGTATTGCAGTCTAAGAACGTTGTTGTCTCGTACTTGTGGTGATTGTTTGCAATTAATGGAATTTGACAGAGGTTCATTGCGTGTACATTTGCTGTTTGAGGGTGTCGTTGAAGAGAAGACCTTCCAACAAAACTATCCGTTGTCGAACAAGTCAAAAAGGGCGGTAAGAAATCGCTAATTTATTTGATGATTTTTTAGGAAAAATATTCGTCTTTAAAAAAATGAGTTCAATGAACAGATAAAAATAGTAAATTTCATAGATTTATTTCATTGAGATTAGTTCCATAAAGAACTCTTAAATTTCTACTAACGCAAATAACAAAATTAACTCCAATTTTTATCGTGGTTTCATAAACCTCATTTGCCTGAAATGCTACCCGTTTATAAAAGACATTGTTGATTTTTAACCTTATTGTCAATTTTAACACAGGTATTTAAAAATTATTTGAGTTCAATTCAAGTATTTATATGAAATACTGCTTCCGTGTTGATGTTTCTAATGCTACATTCGGGCGTATTACCTAGTACAATAGCTGGACTTAATTTTGCATATAATTCTGGAGCATTGTGATACCAGAGCAATAAAATATGTTCCGAAGAAATAACTATTAAATATGTTTGTAAAGCACGGTTTCATAAACGTGCAATTATTGTTAAAATCTTTTCATACCAAATAACACAAAAGAAAAAAAGTAAGTAATCATCGTCAGTAGAGAAATTTCCCTCAACCGTTTGCTCAGTCACATTTCTACCCCTTGTATATTCATTCCTTCCGTGTTAATTATACACTCCTTAGGGTGAACCACTTTACATATTTTTGTAGATATCCTTTTGTTCATCCCGGTAAATAAACGTTTTCTCTTGAAACCACTACATTTTGTATTACACTATTTAAGATAGGTATAGAGTGGAAATATAAATTAAACCGATATTTTTCTTAACCTTACATAACAACACAAAATCTGACCATTCTAAGCCAATAAAAAATAAAAACCCTTTTTTAATGCCACAAATATTATCCCTCTCTTTTTCCTTCGATAACCCTATTCTTCCCCCCCCCATGCATTGTACATAAGGGTGATCTGAAACGTTATCTGCCTGATGACGACAATGTCAAAATGTTATATTGGAAAATGGTGTATATGTTATGAAAACTTGATCCCAGTGTACATTTTTCCTTTCATCCAATGGTGCTTCAGTGCCAATATTCCTTCTCTGTAGTGTTCTTCCGAAAGATCTTCAAACCTCTCCACTTCAGCCGCCAGTGCCAGTTAGCGCTTCTTGATTGGACGGCACACGCTGAAGAGCGAGGAAAATTTTGAGTTTGTGGAAGAGAAGTCCACGGGAGCCAAAACCGGGGAATGGAGTGAAAATATTAGTACTTCATAGTACAAATACTTCCTTTTTCCCATCACCAAGGCATTTTGTGGGCAGGTGTAATGTCTTGATGGAAAACGGTTTTTATCCGCCTTGACCGTTCACGCCGGTGGCATCGTCTTCGCCAACTTCGGAGCTGAAGAACCGATCTCAGTACATGGATTGTTGTTTTGATTCAAGTGTGTAACGGCTTATCCATGTTTCATTGATTGTCATATATCGACTCAAATAATCTCTTTTGTTTTTCGTAAAGCACGTCAACCGTTCTTGGAAAATGATCGCAATTATTATAATTGTTTCTTCTGATATCGCAACATCATTAGAAATTTTACTCACCTTCGTACGCCGATCTTCCAAAATAATATCGTGTTTTTTTGGAGGAATTCTAGTGTAGTTACACTTTTCGGACGTCTTTAACGTGGCCTATCTTGGATGCTTCCACGACCAAGTTGAAACTCGGTCGCCCATTCAATCTCGTTGGAAATTGAAGAAAAGGAGCTCTCATGCATATTTACAACCTTCGAATGAATTTCGACTGGCATCAAACGTTATTTTGCGAAGAACTTTATCACTGTAAGATACTCGATTTCTTTGATTTCTAACCAGCACGCGCTCGACAATTGATGATTCAAACAACTGTAATGTGCTGGATGGAATGACTTAGAATATCAAATAGCGTCTAAAATAGATATGCCTACATAAGAGAAACCATCATGAGCGTATTTTGATACCATCTAGGCCAAGAACATTTCAGACCACCCCCGTTCCAAAAGTTCTTCCCTTTATCACAATTATAAGCATTCCATTGCCAATTAAAAGGCCCTAGCAAGCCTTCGTTCCTTTCATTGGATTTCTCCTATAAACTCTCGCTACTCCTCCACGATGACTCAAATGTTTTCCTTATCATTCATCTTAACTTTCTATCATTCTCCTAACCCAGTCTCAAAAACCTCCAATCTACCCATGAAATTTTTGCATTGAACATGTTCCGTACCGTATAAGAACTTTCTCTATGCTTAAGTTTTCAATAACCCGCCATAGTGCCCCTCCTCTCCGTCCATGTAAACAAGTACATCCTTCTTGTTGAACCTTTCCGCTCAGCGGAATCCTTCATCTTATGTCTCCTCTTTGTCAATAACTATTCCAATTGTACTTACAACTGCTACAACTAACTGGTTCAAGTGTTTTAGGTCATACCGTCCAATGTGAGCCTTTCATGTAACCTACTTTTAAAAATTATTTGCGACTGAAAATCCTAGGCTGACTCGTTAGCCATACCTTGATCATTCGCAAATGTTATGTATATTATGGATTCCCCGTGAATTTCATTCATATTTCCAGCTGATCCTTTGGAAGCCGTTAGCGTATCAAAAATTCGAATTTTATGTATGTATCTGTGTGTACTTTGTTGGACAAGATCAATTTTATATGTATAATACAGGGCTCGTCCGGAAAATAAGTGTACTGAGCTCAGGAAAAAAAATTATTACACTTTTACCTATCTTAAGCTAATATTCCTCAAAATAGAACCATTGTGAGTCGATACACTTGTTTCAGCGGCGTTCCCATTCCTAGAACGCTCCCGCGAAGGCATCATCGGGAACCTCTCGAAGACACGTCATCACGGCCTCTTTGACGGTGTCCAAAGTCCCGTATCGCGTTCCTTTCAAACTCCTCTTTATCTTCGGGAACAGAAAGAAGTCCGGTGGTGCCAAGTCCGGGCTGTAGGGCGGGTGCGGCAGCGTTGCCACGTCGTGCTTGGCCAAGAAGTACGACACGACAAGCGCGGTGTGAGACGGCGCATTGCCGTGATGCAGCCGACAGATGTTTTTGATCGCTGGCCGGACGCGGGCGACTCGTTTTCGAAGCCTGTCGAGCACTTGGACGTAAAATGCAACATTTACAGTTTGTCGTTCAGGTACAAATTCGTAGTGGACGACTCCATTTTTGTCAAAAAAGACTTATTTGTCAAGACACTTATTTTCCGGACGAACCCTGTATATATTTATGTTTTAAAAGTATTAATTTCAATTAATTTGAAATTTAACTATTGGAATGCATTACTAATACAGAGATTTCAAACAGTATTTCATTTATTCAGGGAGTGTTTTTAACAGTGGTCAGAACTAGATATCAGATAATACCACAAAAAGACTCATCTCGTATTTTTAAAACCGCTTCAAAAGTATTTCATGCGTCAATGAAGATATTAAATGATCTATATACTATTGCAGTAAGGAATACGTTGGAAAATATATGCGATCATTTGTATAAAACTTGACACTCTCTTTGATTATTTCTTGATGATGTTAAAGTCTCCTGTTAAAAATTAAGTAGTGTGTATGCGTGATAATCTAGTGGATGAACTACGGAGGCATGGAGGACCAGGTTTCATTCCGGATGACGTTTCTGGCCAACCTAGGCTACCCAAACTTGTGTGAATTTTCGGCTACCAGATCTCACTGAGATTCAACATGCGACACAAGGAAGAAACGGGGCCCCCTTCCCTGATTTTTGAACATAGCACATTTCGTTTTGCTTAGTATTAGTTGAGCTCTTGCCTGGTAAACTAACCTTTTGGTTGAATACTGAACGTACTATATGTAATAATTGAAACTAACCTAAACGCGGATGTAATTTCATACTGTTAGAAAACTTAGTAGTACCATGATGAGACATGTTCATAACGCACTAATCAAATAATATTTTTCAAAACTTTACTTTGGTAATAAGTGCGGAAAGGGTGCTATGATATTCCCGACATAATTTTAAAACTAATTTTGCATTCAGGTTATGGTCTGGAAAATAACGGGTAAAATTACGACGGAGAAAGTATCGGGCGCCTGGCTTTTTTCCCTCTCGCAGGCGGACGAAGACCGTGAAAAATGTTTTGGTATCCGCCGTGTTTTTAGTCCACTCTTCCCTACACCCCTACCCAATCTCTTTCCGGCCTCCCCCACCACACCCCTCGAAATATGTGTATCTTTCTCGCTTCGCAGTCACGGCTCGTGCAAACACCTCGCCACCTTACATTTTTCACCGTTTTTTCACCTCCCTCTCTCTCTCTCTCTCCCTCCCTGGACGCTCTCGCTTCCTCCGTCCACGCTTTTTAACACTCTCGCGTCGGGATTATCGCCGGCGGGGCGGAGGGACCGGTTCCCAGTCGTCCGCCTCTTTCCCTACCCCGCCGGACGAGCGAGGGAAACGGGTTGCTGGGCTCCTCCGGCACGGACGCCAGACCCATTGCTCAGCCAAGGAGACACTTGGGGAGGAAAAAAAGTCCCCTCGAGACATGAGTTTGAGGGGCCTCGGTTTCCCTCACCTCGTGGGGGCTCGTCCCCCTTGTGTTATCGCGGTGACCGGGGGCCGCGGCGGCAGACCGCCGCATTTGTTAACGAAATGAACCCTCGAGCCGAAGAATGGCGGAGGGAAGGAAATAAGGGGAGTCGTGAATGGAGAAGAAATAAAGGTGGTCGCTTTCGTATGAAAAAGGAGCCCTCTAAATATTAAATGCCTTTGTGAAAAAATGGGGTGGATTATTAGGGTGTTTCGCGTACCTTATTTCCCCCTTGATGTTATCTGTAGGATTAAGGTGTCCTCTGTCGCAAGTGTGTTGAGTTGATCGTTCCAAAAAGGGATAATTATTTCAGGGAGCTGAAAAAAATAGGGATTCTGGACGTTAACCTTAAACTTTGCATGCATACATAAAAGAGGATGATAATAAATACGCATTGGTTTTCAAACTTTGCCTTTGTGAGTGAGTGGACGAGGTTAGACTAAACACTGAGTTAGACGGAACTCAGGAGGGTGGAAACTACCAGCAAGCACAGAGGTGAGAAGAAATGAATATGGTTGAGGTTGTGGTTGAGCATACTGGGTTAATTCCCTTAGGTTATAGTTGAAGAAAGGAGTTATAGTTAGTAGGTTTTTGAGACTATGACACTTTTACAAGAAGAGTGAATAGCAGAATGAAAACAAAATTTTAGGAAAAGGGAGGCAACATGGAACTTCGCGGGTCACAAAATGGATGGTACTTATGATTTTGAGCCAAAGGAGAAAAGATAGAAACAGGAATGTCCGTTGAGTTTCTAAATTAAGGCAGTGGAATAGTACTAGCAGTGGAGACATTAGTTATATCTGAAATATGAAACACCAAAAGTAGTCATGGCGATTGTGTTTTTGCCAATTTTTTCACTATTTATTAAACCATTAACAGAATATTCGCTACAAAGTATAACTTCTAAAATCACAACGTTTTAAGAATTTTTTAATTTTTCAAAAACCTGATAGGAATTTACCATCAAGAAATCGGCCAATAAACATCGTAAGGCCTATAAGTATCGGGAAAATACTAAATTTTCTATTAGTATAATACTCAAAATAAGTGAAAATTACCCTCCTATCTATTAAACAAATGATATGAAAATCTTATTATCAAATGACGATGATGATCCCAAGTTGATTTATATATACAGTCATTAAACCAAATTTTACAACATCCATTTTATTCATTTACTATACTTCAATTGCCAAACTCCATAAATATTACGGAGAATATTACGGACTATCTTTCAGTCTGCATTTGATTTTTTGCAAGTAAATTTAACAATATAGGTGGTCCATTTACATATATTGGGGGAAATTAGCAGGAAAGGTTGCTAAAATCAATTCAATGCTAATATCGGGGCAAAGTAATGAATAGGAAGGGTTTATCCGTACGTTTACCTATAGAAATAATATTATTGAGGGTGAAGTCAACATTTGAGAGAAATAATCTCTTCCTAATAAGAATTACGGGACGAGGAAGGGTATTTAAAGTTATGTTTATTAATGAGTACAACTCTCCCCGAAATAGCACCTATTTTCTCTTGTTCGTTACTGTTCATATGGCTTAGAGGAAAATTACATGTCCTATATGCCAGTATTCATTGTCATTAAAATGGGGTTTAATCCTAGGGAAAATCATTCACAACACATGGGGTTGAGAAAATAAGAATGGGATTTAAAAGTGAGAACCAACTAATACAAAAAATCCGTTATAGGATGCAAATTATAAAAAACGTTGGTTTCTCTGTCCGCAAAGTATTCTAATAGACAGTTCGTTCATCACAACCTTTTGCAGTTGTTTCACATGTGCAGGCGCTTCCTGGTTCCTTACATTTAAATATATGTAATGGATAGCGCAAGGAATACATGGTCATTTTTGCGTAAAATTCATTCAAATAAACTTGCATTAATCATGGTTTAGGAAAATATCATATGTCTTTACAATTATTGAACGTGAATAATGAGAATCCAGTTATTTTTTAATAAGATATTTCAAACGTATGCATATAAAAATTAGATAGGCGGTAGAGGAACTACGTTTTGGATAATATGAGTTCCTAAAGTTCCTAACCATCGATGAGGAAAGAGTAAATGGATGCGATAGATTGCGGATAGTTTGAGATAGTTTGAACAGTAAATCAATGCAAACATTCTAGGTTTACAACTGTGCATTTAAAAGCACATAATATTAGATTATTTAGAGGATATAGCAAATAAATTAGAATTGAGGTCTGCAATTTTGTAAACAGGTTTTAAAATTAGTGTTACTTACAGCTTGAATTGAAATTTTGAATGAAATTATCAACAGAAAAATCCACATTCTGATCATGATATTAGATATATTTAATATTAATAACTAGCAGCTTAATTTTATAAGTATGTTATCGACTTTATTATGTGACATTATTTCAATATATAACCGTACATGGTTCATTAATTTATAATAATTTTATACTGATTATGGCAATAGTGAAATATCATACAATTATTATAGCTTTATTTCTGGGATAATCCGATGCATTGGATATTGTAATTTTTGCTTCCCTAAAATTAGTGTAGATCAGACTGAGTTAATTTACCGAGGTTTTTGTCGACGAACAAAACACGCTGCAATTCTTAACCCTTCTAATCAATGTTTTGTTGCGCAAAACGTTCATCTACATGCCGTTAACTAAGAACTATTGGCTTTTTATGTTAATATTTACCTTAAACAATTAACTTTGCAAAATAAGGTAAAAAACGGGTCTTAATATGAACCATATTTTACTATCCATATCATATTAATCCAAAGTTTCTATCTTTTAATAGAAGATAAAAAACCGTAGTTAAAGTCATTACCACGCGGGTTATAGCCTCCTTGCTGCAAAAATCGAAAAAATTCATGCCTAAAATAATGAAGCATTAGAAAATACTGATACGATATGTATGGAAACTTCTATTGCAAATATATTGCAATTTTAATGTACGAGGTTATTCAAATTTTCATCTTATAATGAAGAGAGTAATTTATTGTTGGAAATGGCTTTACTGTTTTTCAAAGTATTCTCTATGATAATCAGTAGACTTCTGCATGCACTCGAATGAATCTTCGTAATACTTTTGCCACTCCGATTAACGTGCCTCCAAAATATGGTTTTTGAATGCATCAATGGCCTCTTCAGACGCCGAAAAATGCTGGCCATGAAATTTTTTCTTGATAAATGACAATAAAAAGAAGTCATTTGGGGCTAAATCAGGGCTGTGCGGCTGTAGGGATGACCATCTATTCGACGTTTTGGCAAGTCAAATAGGTCGACCGATCTATGAGAGCTTCCATTGTCATGATGAAGAATAAAACATCGTTTCCCCTTCTTTTTCTATATTCCACCAAGCACTTCTGGCAACAATTGCTCGCGTATCTTTCAGAATTCACGGTTCTACGTTACTCTAACAGTGCGTTTGCTGCATGTTCAGTTGTTTTGGAGAAACATGCGATCATTTTCTTCGATTTGCTTCGTGCATGAATCACTTTTGTGGGATTGGGCCCGCATTGGTAGACCCATACAGCAGATTGCTGTTTTGTTTTGAATTCATACGCGTAGATCCAAGATTTGTCACCAATTTAGATATTATAAACAGCTTTTGATGCACCGAGATTGTATTTGTTGATCATTTCTTTGCGCCAATTGACACGAGCATGCAAGCAAGCATAGCAAGCAAGGGATCCAACGCATACAACTTTTTTTCACTGCTAAATGTTCATGCAATATCT